>CAJUYG010004972.1:0-15108 GCA_910591675.1 Galerucella calmariensis | reverse complement strand
TGTAATCTTCCTATCATTTTTGTATTCAATCCCCCTTATGCTAATATTTTCCACATTTGTGTGCAAAAATAATGGCATTTTCTAAATTGTCTACAAAATTAATCAAGTTTTGGCAGTTTAAAAGTATTTGCTCTAAATAACTTTGGAGTGATATATAAATATACACATCGGTAATATTATCGATTTTGTCTATAAGAGATTTCAGTTTATTTTTTATTAGCATTTGATTATCAAATAAATTTGAGATTGTTTTATTATAATGATTTATTAAATGTTTGTTTAAAGAAGTTTGGAGGTTTATTTCATGTTTAATAGAGTTTTGTTTTTCTGTTAGGATTTTTATTTTTTCCTCATATTTTATCTCGTCGTTATGATCTAAAGTACCGAACAACCATTTACTCATTGTGCCGATACCATTAAATAATCCTCTTTTGATCCGTTCAGAGGGTGTTAAATTATTTACTTTATTTTTTGTTGCTTCTATTAAATATTTGGTATGTTCTAGCAAATTATGTATTTCTTGTGTTTCTCTGGCAATTACTGTGTTATTTGAAATACTTAATATTTTACTGTAAAATACATCTATACTTCTTAATTGATTAATTATCCAACTAGTTTCTACGTAGTGTAAAAATGTATGCTTAGTACTAATTAGCCTAGTTTTTCCTAATTCTAAAGGTAATATTGGTGAATCTAATTCTAGTATATCTATTTCACTAACTACGGTATGTAGAAGGAAGGTGTATATCAGGAGGATCTGTAGTTTCGTCATTTTTGTCTTCCTGTAAAGAATGTCTTTGATTAGTAGGTGGTTTTCTGAGTTTTGATTTGTGAACAATAATTTTTTTTGATGTCTGTCTCTTTTTACCTAAGTCTTCTGCTACAGTGGATTTGATATGTCGGGGCTTTGATTTATTTCTAAGTGCTTCGCGATTTTTTATATAAACATTTTGACCTTTTGTGTAAGTTTTAGGTTCTTCGCGACTTAAGTTACGTTTTTCGATAATTTTCTTTTCATTTGTAAGCGTTTTATCATAAATTTCTTTGTAAATAGTATTTAGACGGGACTTCCTATCGTTAATATAGTCGTTAACTATGTGTTCATCAGTTGAGTCAAAGGGATCTAAAGCTTTTGTATCTCCTAAAATTACGTCAAATGGTTTGCATTTTGTGACACTATGTATAGACGAGTTATATCCTATAATTGCGGTTTGTATTACTTGTTTTATTGGCATTTGTGGGTGTTGTAGTAAAAGTATTCTAGCGTTTTCTAATAGGGATGAATGGAATCTTTCTACTGGACTGTTACTATTGGAGTTTCTGGGAGTTGTGAAATGTAATTGTATTTTGTGTAATTTACAAAATTCTTTAAATAATTCGGATTTAAATTCTGCACCGTTGTCGCAAGTTATGCCACATGGTACACTGAAATGAGTAATAAATTTACTTATACCTTCTATTATATTTACAGCGTTGTTAGATTCTATCAGATATGCTTGTCCGTATTTTGAAAATGAGTCAAAAATTGTTAAAAATTTCGTTTTTCTAATTTGAAAAATGTCAATATGTATCATTTCGAATGGTTTTGAAGGGGTCAAAGTTAAAGAATATTTTATTTTGGGTGGGTGTCTGTCGTATTTAGCTTGTTGGCAAATAGAACAATAATTGTTTACATACTGTGTAATACTGTTATTCATGTCAGGCCAGTAATATTTCTTTCTCAGGGCTTCTAAAGTTTCATTAATGCCTCTAAGACACGTTTTTTTCTCATGGTGATACATTATAATATTATCTCGTTCTTCGGTATTATCTAGATCTGATACGAATTTCCTAGAAATTACTAGTTTATAATAATGATTTTTAAAAGTGTTTTGTAGCATTGAAATTAATACTGGTACTAGATCGAGGGTGGTACTTTTTATGTGAATACAATAAAGTTTATTGGGGTCGACGTAGTTTTTAAACAAGTCAATTATTTATTTTTCTATGTTTTCGGTATTATTTGTCAAGTGAGCAGATATTCTAAATTTTGTGACGAAATGTTTACTTTTTATTACATGGAATTTGTTCGAATTACCTTGCTTAATTATTATTTGATTATTGTATGAATTAACGCATTGTTCTGTAATTGGTATTGCAAGTATTGGATTTTCATGGGAGGTATGTACTGTTTCATTGTCTGATTCTGTATCATTTTCTACGTCAGTTATGTTTTCATTTTGGTAGGGTTGTATTATTTCTGTAATTTCTTCGATATCAGTGTTTGTCAGCGTAGTGTTTCTTATGATATTCTCTAAATTTTGGTCTTCTACTAAATTTTGTAAAGTCATCGACGTCGAAATTTATATCACCTGGATTACCTATCATTGATTCGTTTTCGGTTGCATTGATTTCTATTCGGGATAGAGCGTCTGCGTTCAAGTTCAATGATCCGGATTTGTGTATTACTTCATATTCATATTCTTCTAGCTGCAATCTCCATCTAACCAATTTTGAATTTGGTTCTTTCAAATTGAATAACCATTTTAAGGGTTTGTGATCGGCGACGACATTAAATTTTCGTCCGAATAAGTATGGTCTGGAATGTTTTACAGCCCAAACTATCGCCAGTAGTTCTTTTTCAATTGTACTGTATTTAGTTTCGGCTGGATTTAGAGTACGTGATGCGTAAGCAATAGGTAAATCGTGTCCTATAGGTCCTTGGCTAAGAACAGCGCTAATTGCAAAATTTGAAGCGTCAGTGGTTAAGTTAAATGTCTTTGTAAAGTCGGGATATTGTAGAATCGGGTCGTTTGTAAGAAGCTGCTTGCATAGTTCAAAAGTTTCTGTAAATTCTGTATTATGTACGATTTTAGCTCCTTTCTTAAGACACTTAGTGAAAGGTTTTGTTAATTTAGCAAAGTCTTTAATGAATCTTCTGTAGTAGCCTAACAAACCTAAGAATGATTTTATTTGTTTAGCTGTTTCAGGTATTGGAAATTTTTTCATTGCTGCGATTTTAATGGGATTCGGTTTAATACCGTTGGGAGTAATTATGTGTCCTAAAAATTCGACTTCTTTCCGAAGGAATTCGCACTTGTCTAATTGGATTTTTAAATTTGTGTCGCGTAATCTTTGGAAAACTAATTTTAAATTTTGAATATGTTCCTCTAAGCTAGAACTAAAAATAATTAGGTCGTCCATGTAAACAAGAACAACTTTTCCTTGTAGGTTTTTCAGTACGTTATCCATTAACCGTTGGAAAGTACTTGGTGCATTACGCAGGCCATACGGAAGACGTAAATATTCATAATGTCCATTATCTAGTGTAAAAGCGGTTTTTTGAATTGAATTTCCGGCCATCTCAATTTGGTGAAAGCCGGAATATAAGTCTAAGGTTGAAAAATAAGTACATCTACCTAATTTGTCTGAAACGTCATTGATATTTACCATAGGGTACCGATCTGCTATAGTTTTTTCATTGACTTTTCTATAATCAACAATTATACGCCATTTTTGTGTACCGCTTGCGTCAGGTGCAGATGGGGCTGCTCCAGGGAGAGTCACTTGGTCTAATTATTCCGTCAGTAAGCATTTTTGAAATTTGTTTTTGTACTTCGTCTTTGTGTATAAATGGGTAACTGTAAGTCTTAGTATAAACGGGTATTCCGTCAGTTGTCTTAATTTCGTGTTTCACTTGGTTGGTAAATGTTAGTTTGTCGTTTGGCATTTGGAAAACGTCATTATATTCTTTGCAGAGTTTTGTTATAGCTTTCTTTTCTTCTATATTTAAATGATCTAAGCGTAGTTTATTTTGAAGTTCAGAAATATTATTATATGTGTCATTTTTATCAAAAGTTTGCAAAATTTGTTCCATATTAAAAAAGTCAAAATTTTCTCTGTGCCACTCTGTAACATGTACAACTTTTATAGGTTCATTAAATGTTAAAGTTATTCTTTTATCTGTGTCATTTCTTATCTCTGTTTTAGCAAAGCCGTGTTTTGCATGTGTTAATGTTTCAGAGAAGTAAAGATTATCAAGTTTCATTTCTGGTACTATAATCTCACCATTTTCATAGTTCACGGGAACTTGTGTAGCTACGGTTTCATGAGAATCAACAGAAATTGTTTATTTAGATCTAATAATTTTATAAAACAAAGGAATTTCAGCTACTTTATCTTTTAGAACTTATTAGGAAAATCTATAGAAAAATTTAGTCGGCGAATGTCGTTTAAACCAATCAGTCCATCAAACTGATTGTGAAATTGATATAAGATAAAATTAATTTTTATTTCTGAATTGAATTCAGGAAACGCGGGTATTTCAGCCATAAATTTGGATGTTTTTTCTCCTACAGCTGTTTTGATAATAGCCGTGTTGTGATAAATTGTTTGTGGAAAAAATTTTTCTGGTATAGCGGGACTTGAAAGAGAATTCATTGAACCTGTATCTACTAATAATTTAATCGGCGGGTATTTTATTTTTATATAGGGTAGGTCGGTAGAAAAGGAATCGGAAAATATTTCGTTTATGTATGCCAGTCTTCTTGTCGAGTTATCCAAAAATTTTGATTATTGTCACCTTCCAGGTGATAGTTTTGGTTATCGGTATAACCACACGCATTTTCTGCATTATGATTTGATTGAGTATTGGGGGAAGTATTCTCACGATTCGGGATGTCAGGTTTGACATGCTCTATTTGATATAATTCTTCGAAAGTGAAATTTCTTGACGGTTGTCTAGGTTGGAATGTATTTCGGGATGTGGTTGACATTGGTTCGACTGGGTTCTCAGGGTTTTTACCGGTTGGCTTGAAAACATTTTTTGGAGGACCAAAAACTTGCCTATTAGTAGGATAGTTATTTTTGATTTGTCTAGGTTGAATATTTATAGGTTGACTTGGGAAGTTATTATTCTGGGGTTGCAATGGTATTTGATGATTGGGTGTAAATTGACGTTGAAAGTTTGGGGTTTGAAAATTGGGCGGAAAACTTGGTTGATAGTTTTGACGTGTAGAATTATAATTCATATTGCTAGAAAAATTATTAGAACGTTGATTAATATTACCAATATATCGATTAGTTGATTGAGGCGATTGATTATATGACGGCTTATTAAATGTAGTTTGATTATTATTATTTTGTATAGATGAATAATTTCTTGAATAGTTTTGAGAATACAAAAAGTTTTCTTCCTCTATTAAATAAGAAATGGCTGTTTCGATATCATTAGGATTTTTTAAACGTATTGTTACTTGTAATTGACCTTTAAGATTTCTTAATAAGGTTCTTAAAGTCATTTGCTCGCATTGGCGTCTATGAATTTCTTTGGTTTGGGCATTCATTTGCCCGTCACTAGAACTATTAATTTTATGAATTAAATGACTATTTAATACTTGTAGTCTTTCTGAAAATTGTAAAGCGGTTTCGTTCTTTTGATGACGAGCCATCAAAAGATCTTGTTCTAAACACTCTAAACTTCTTTTATCACCAAAGCATTGATTTAGTGCATTTTTAATTAATTGCCAAGTATTTAACTCGATTCTAGACCCTACTAATAAATGAGCTTTATCTACTAATTTAGATTGAATCAGCTTTATTAAATAGTTTTGTAAAATCGGATCTGCTATTACGGAGTATGAATCTATTAAAAAATCACATTGCGATAAAAACTTAATTAATGTTGTAGAATCTCCATTATAATTCTGAATCATATAATATACATACATATAATATATACATATATTATATAACATATAATTTTAACATAAAAATATTCATTTCGTTTGCGTTTGCCATATTTTCGTCTATTCTAACTATATTGTCAAAATCAATAATTAAATCTTCAATATCGGATATCATAAAATAGATAAATTTATAGTACGATTATTTGAAAAAATTTTATTCTTCAAATACTAATTTTCTAAGTTTCTAATTATCTAAGAATTCTCGACCGGAGAAAAGGATGCAAAAAAGGGAAACTCGGTACTTACGACCTTCAGAGTTTTCTTCTTGCTTGATTCTGCTATAGTCGTGGATCAGGATCTCGGCTGGACCACAGGAATTTGTCTGGATCACAGGAGCTGCACTTTGTAGGTACAAAACGCGAAGAATTAAAATTCACCGTTTTTTACTATTTCCGAAACCGGCTGTCGATACCGTGACTTTCGAAACTAATAACGTCGTTTTATCCTACTGACTGCGCCAGTTAAATTAATTGATCGGAAGATTAAGTTTTTGAAAATAACTTTATTGGATACAATTATAGATTGTGCAGAGACAACGTTAATAACAAGAATAACTGTTAAAATAATATTAAGCTCGGCGTTGCCTTCGGGTATCTTGCAGCGTCGGCTAGTTTTTATACGGGGTGTGCAAGTATGTTCATATAACTTGCATATGGTTGACTCCTTTTTGCATGGTTTTTGAATTTGTATTACTATCAATATTCAGCTTTGGATTCTCCCAACTTTACTCGTGCAACGATTTTTTCTATAATGTATCACTTACTGCATCTCTTGCCAACAATGCGAGGAATTGAGATAAGGACTTTAGTTGGTTTTTGGTTAGTTAAATTTATTTCATTTTTGTTTGCTCACCTAGAGCTACAAACTAACGTTACATATTGTTATATTTTGGTCTATTCATTCATTTGTTCCCCAGAATTTCAGACATATTTTGTATATTGATATAATATTTTTTCAATAATGCATTGATATATACAATCGAGTAGTAAACATGGTTTTGATTCAATAAATACAATTAGGTATGACGGAATAAATAATAGCGTTTTCAGGTATTACTGATATCATACAATAAGCTCCAGAAAGTTGAAAATTTCAATTTTATTGAACATCAGTCGTACGAAGTTAGTCAAAAATGTTGAAATAATAATATATATATTTTTCTTATTTTTTGGGAATGAAACCACAATAATGTTTTTTATTTTTTATTTCGACGTTTCGGTAGTCAGGTATTTGTAAACATGCTTGGGAAGAGGGGCATAAAATTCAATGGGATTCGGCAAAAATAATATTGAAAGAGTCCAATAATAAAAGACGAAAAATCAAAGAGAGTGATTTAATACAACTAAATGCAGATAAATGTGTAGCTAGTATTTCAGCCGAATGTAGTCAAATTTGGTTACCAATGTTAAAAAGAGAAATTTCCAATAATCAATTACCTGCGTTATCAGGATAGCATCATAAGTTTTTATCCAGGTTTTCTTATGATTTATAATTGGAATAGTGGTTGATCGATAGACACTTCAATACACAAAACCACCAAACTGAGTCATATTTTGAAAACAAAAATAATCATACATAAAAAGTAACAACAAACGCGTTTTATTAACAACATTTCCAAAATAAGCGAAAAAAAAAGCGCTATCCCAATAAAAACCGTTCCTGGAACGTGCACTTCACTGGATTCCATTTCTAGTAGACTATCATATCTTTGGAATGTCATAAAATAAAATATTTATTTCACATTTTACCAGAGATGTGATCTAATATGAATGGACCTTAAGAAAATTTGACGACAAAGTTTTGTAGTCTTTTTTTTTCTATTCTGTTAAAAAGGTAGCTGGAACGCTACCGAAACGTCGAAATAAAAAATAAAAAACATTATTGTGGTTTCATTCCCAAAAAATAAGAGAAAAAATAATAAATAATGCCACAAGGAACTTACAGAAGATAATAATATATTTAAAATGAAGCTGTATTTATGTTTCGGAATTATCCAGTTTTGAACTTCAGACTGTAAAAGGGTTGGTATGTGAATTTAGTGGAAAGATAAAAAACTGGTTACTCTCCCTGTGAAACTTTTGATTAGATGCCCGTTTGCCAAATCAAATCAAGCTTGTAGTGGAGTCAGTTGACTGTCATATCTTTTAGAACAATTCCGATGTAAAATGTGATTTAAAATGTAATTTATTTCAAACCCTGCGAACTTTATACCGCCCCAACAGTCAATTGATGTCGTGCTAGTGAATAGCTCAACTTAATTAAGTATTTAATGGAAGTGATACAATGAATACAAAATAAATATTAAGTTAAGTACTTTATTGAGATAATAACACAAAAAGAAATCAATCGCGTGTCAGCAAAACAAAATTGAATTAAACTATGTAAGTACATATTGTGCAGCCTGTGGAGCATTTGCTTCAATTCTCTTCATTGAAGCACCTTGTAATATACGATTTTTTTTTACCAGACACAAGTAAAAATAAAGCGGATGATTTGCCGACACGTGAACCACCAACAGTCAAGGATTGGCCTTCGGATTTCTTAACCATCATGACGAAAGAAAGACGAATCGGTAACTGAATTCGCTTAAACTTAAAAATATTCCTTGGCATCATAGTTAGAAATAAGAATTAACTTATCTTCAAATTTTCCTCCGAGTATCGTCGTCCGAATCATCAGTCTTCCTATCACCAAACACATTTCATTGCATAGTTTTGTTGGTTTAGACTTCGAAGCATGATGACTTTCAAGCCCCCCTTCAGTTGTGAATTGTGCGGTGGTAAACCAGGCACATCCAAGTAATTGAAAAATTCAGTTGAATCATTAGTGGCTCCACCTTCATTTTTTACATAGTAAATAAATTTGAATGAATGCAGCGTACCAATGAATTAGGGAGGCACAATCCAATGCGAACGGAAGAATGCAAGCTGTAGTCAATTGTACGATCGTAAAGAAATACTACACAATTCAAATCAACACTTGGAGTATTTCTTCTTGAACTACTATCTCATTGTTGATTTGTGCGATTAGCTCTATATTTATAAAATATACTGACCCTGACTGGACTGAAGAAATAATCTGAAAGGAATCAGTGATATCAATTGATTCAATTTTTTTCCAATTAAATCATTTTTTCGTTTGTCATAATATGTTAATTGATTGGAGAGAAGAGTTTACCGGATCGACGAGATGGCCATTGACTGTTTGACAGTTACGAAACTTATAATTATTTTGTATGGAAATATTCGTTCCGTCAATTTTCTAATATTTTTGATAGTTATTCTGTTATTTGGGTCGGAGAAAATGCAACAAATCAAAAGCCATTAAAATCGGTCCAGCCGTTCTCGAGTTGGAAGTTTTTGAACAGAGCCGACTGGTGTTTTTGGTGAACTCTTGATTATTTTGAATAGATTATATCATTTGACATTGTTAATTAATTATAATGTAGATTAACGGAAGAGGGAACTATAAGTGATGATAACCAGTTATGTACCTATGGGACATGATGAAAACTGTGCCAATCACAATTTATATATTTCACCATCACTATATTGAATTTGGCTTTCTTGGGACAAGAATTGGTGTTGGTCCTAAGTATATAATTGGAATCATTTAACCCTTAACTACTAAGTTGGAGTCTATTAGACTCTGACGGGCTTTGAATCGTTTCTGTCACTTATAATTTTATTCGTATATTCATGCGGTCATCAGTACCTTCCTTATCCGTGTTTTTCTGATAGTAAACCAAAGTTGAGTGATTTTGAGTGATTGTACATAGTTTTTCATTCACAATTAGCATCAAAGGAGTCTCACAGACTCCACATCAGTAAGTACGTTAGATTTGTTAAAACTCATAAAATATGCTATGGCAGTTATAATAATAATTTGTCATCACCCAGGAGTACTTTTATGAAAGACCTAGAAAAATCTCTTGTCCAACTATATATGAAGGACCGCCTTAGGAATCCTAGAATATCGAGAGAATTACGAACACCTATTAGTAGAATCTTATGCGTGGAAGTTCCTCTACATGTAGAATTAGTCCTCGAAACACGAAAATATTGTTATATCTGTCCATCCTAATTACACAGAAAAACGAAATACTTATGCAGTGACTGCCAGAAGCCAATATGCCTCTCGTATTCGAGAAAAATATGTTCACGGTGTCTCGAAAAAAGGAATAAAAACATATTGTACAAACTCTTGTTTCAGACAAAATGAAAGTTTTCAATGTTTAAACCATTCTTTGAAGTGTTAACTTTATGAATATCCAAAATTAATCGAAGAAACTGAAACACCTGTTTATCGCCCCTGGTGGATTTGGCCTTAAATTAGCGCTGATCGATGAACACGTTGTTTAGTTTTTGGGCAAATTTAAACAGTATTATTTTGGGGATACGATGATTGTTTTTGTCACGTTTTTCAAGCAAATAGATTCTGTATAAGAATTTCCAATCTTTTCTAATTAATTACGATCTTTATTGGTAGACCTAGAAGTATCAGGATGATTCATAGGTTTTTCAATGCCACTCTTGCTATAACTATTTTTCCAAATCTGTACCCACCACAATCCAATCCTAAAATATGGCTGATGTTCATCGTATTATAATTTAACGCACACCAATTGTACTATTCAACGATATCTGAAATGTTTAAAAGACAAACGTCACCTTATCAATTGATGGAGTGGAGATGTGGAGAATGAAAATTGAAACGGCAGTAACATGAAGGGTTTCACTGGGAAAAAAATTTCAATAGATTTTTGGCAGGCATCTTCAATTGCTTTGTTATTAATATTAATCCACGATTAAACCTTCACTTTAATAATTGAATCAGAGAAGAAGAAACGCCGCATAACGGCTCTACCCTCTGCGCTATTCTATTATTCAGGTTGGGTTGGATACAATTTACAGGAAAATTATTACACGCGTTTCCAACTTTCCTTTCCAGTTAGTTCTACTGTTGTGGTGGAAAGACTAGATTATTATTTGCTTGTTACAAAGTTTTGTGTATAACGTGAATCCACGTGGAGTTAAATTTTAATTTGGGACATATATATAATACGTGGAAATTTCAACATGTAGGTTGTTTAGTAAATACTATTAACAAAACAGAACTCCTGACTCGCTCATCTTTTCCGTCAGGGTGAAACTTTTTTTATCCAAATATTTCACTACTGACTCCAATATTATTACCATGGACGTGCGAGCGATATTGTTGTCTCATTTCAACTGGGTTTACGATGTTTGAGGAGTTTTTTTTGACTTGGGGAGTAGGAAATTCAGTTCCGTTTCATGATCTGTATCAATTTGTGATGATTAATACAGTTTATGGAATTTCCGATTTCTCCATCATCTCCAACTATCGAGCGAGCCTTCATTGGATCAGCTGATTAACGATGCCAGCATAAGCACATGAATAGTACAAACTGAAAGTGTCAGATGTTCTAACCATAAACATAAATTGATCAGGGATCAGATCATTTGATTGACATGCGCGTTGAAAACGACTTAGAATTGCTGGTAGTCAGTTTGTGATATGTGGTTGGAACAAACAGAGCTAGTCGAACTGTTGAACTTACGAGAAATTTGAAAGTTGAACATGCAGTATCGCGGTGTTCGATTCCCAGCTAAGGTGATTTTTTTTTGTTCTTCTTCCACAATGTTGGTTCAAAAGGAAATCGTTGGTGGAAACATTTGAAATGAGACAATTTTTTTGGGGGGTTTGTTCAATCATTTGTTCAAATTGTTTTTCGTTTGCTGCTCAGCAGTGTCCCAAACGATGATAGTAGAGAAGCCCCATAAGAAAGAATCAGAGATGCTAGATCTGGAGAGCTTTCCGGCGACTTCATTGTACCTCCTCTATCTATTCACGTATTGGGGAAAACAGTATTAAGGTATTCCTTCACTACTGGAGTGAGCCAAGCAACGATCATGTTGATAATATACTGAAACATTTCTAAACGAGGAATTAGCAATTTGGGGCTCTATTTCACCCAAATATTCTTGGACATTGAAGTTATTACTTAGAAAGAAGGAAACAATCATTTTATCACAAAATATGTTGGCCCATACGTTTATTTTTCTCTTATATTGGGTATGAGACACATTTATTCCACATGGACTCACTTCCCAAAAGCAGCAGAATGGTTCAGTCAATCTCCATGAATGTTGTGCGATTTTTTCGTCGGTGTTTCGGTTTCAGGCACAACGTTTTTTCAAATTGCTTACAAATTTGATGTGTCCTATGATGCGGTACATTAGTCTGAACATTGAACACATTCAATATAAATTGAAAACTACCGTAAATATAAACAATAAATAAAATGAATTGACGAATGGGAGAACAGTTTTACATAGAATTATATTTAATAAATTGAGAATTACTATAAATTGAAATCCAAATCAAACCAACAAAAGAACTTACAAGAATATGAACAAATAAAATAAGAAACAACACTGTAATTACAAATCTTATCGCTTCAAGAATTCTCAGTAGCTCCAAAAATTACAAATTGTCAAGAAAGGAAATGACATTCATTGGAAGGCTACCTACTAGATTCTGCACTATTAAAATTGATACTAAATTTTCAAATTTTCTGAAATTCAAATAATAAATTTTTGAAATGTATCGTATATGAATTATTATAATTATTAATATAAAAGTTGTACGAAGCCACTTTTACTACATTGTATATAGATGAGAAATACTTGGCAAATACGTTTGCAGTATTATTTTCAGCTCTGCACGCACTACTATGGATAAAATTTCTCAATTTTGAGTCCGACCTTTTCCCTTTATTATTATTAGTAAAATTCACAAACTCCTTAATTCCAGTTTCTATATGTTTTTTTTACTACACTTCAATTAATCGTTCTTAACTCAACTCTATGAACTATCAATCAAAATAACTCGAAATGGACTCCAATCCTTTTAGATTAGTCGAATTAGCTTACTTTGAAGCAAAAAAAAACAAAATTGTTAACAGGATGGGAACAGTTGGGAATGGTGAAGAGGCGTATAATAAACGTGAAAAAAATAAATGCGTGAGCAGGGGTGTTTCCAGATATATTTGGGGGGTGAAAAGGGGTGGAATTTTGGATTATTGCGATTTCCGGCGAAAGAACGTCGAAGAGAAAAATATACAACAAAAAAGTGGTAGATCATAAAAAGGTCTACAACTTTTGTATCAATGATTTTTTCATATAACCTAAAATCTCCGAGAAAAATGCGAAAGACCGCTTTTATCGTTTTTTATTTTTAATTCATACAATAATAATTTTATTTCGGAGGAACTTGGTGGGAGCATACTTTTTTGTGACCGAAAAGTCCATAAATTTTTTCAAATAAAAATATCGAGAGACTACCGAGATAATCACATTTACCGGCCCAAAAAAAGTTTTTTAAAATTGAAATTCTCCTTTGGAAAATTGTCGTAGAGGCTTCATTCATGTCGCCATTTTTTCGTCTTGAGTTATACTTTCTTGTAAAATATCAAAAATATACAGTCTCTATTTAGAAACATGCTCAAAAATTGGAAAAATCAAAAAATGAATTCTGCAAACATCTTTTTTTACTGAATGTTAATATTTATTTGTTTGAATCTCCAAATAATTCTTGAAAACTAATTGCACCATTCAATTGTATGGAGAAAAATGAAAAAGATTCTTTGTTTCATTATTTGATTAGATATTACAATTTTTAACAGTATTACCTACTATGAACATACAAGTGGAATAATGATTTTTCCTTTGAATCTCCCGCTGCCCGTGTTTACTATACAAGATTCCATACAGGAACCGCTGTCATCTCCTCCCAGTCCCCCGTCTCTCTTTCAGCTATATAGAACAGCTGATCCCGTCAAAGCGTACCCAAGGAGGGGGTCGGTCTGCCTGAAAGTGTCGTTTCTGAGCAGGTGTGGGTTCACGATAAATATGATTTTCTTTTAGTGACGTCTCCAAAAACTGACGATAATCTTGAAATTTTGTATCAAGTCATACCTCTTGCGAGAAGTCGGAAACGATTTAGACCTAACCTCCGACGCCGGTCCAACAATTATTGCACGCAATGGTTGCAAGTTGATAACATCATACAAAGGCAAACCAGAATTATGTCTGAATGAATTAAGATTCCAATTGTAAATGAAATCAACTGCAAAGTCAACATTCAAACTGGACAAATTACCACCCACTGATGGTTCGGCTACACAACACTCGTATAAAGTTTTCTACCAGGTTCAAGCGTGCCTTGGAAAAGAAATGACACCAACAAAGTGGGGCTGGAAAAAAGTTATTGTCGATAATTCAAAAATTCTCATGCCGCCTTACAGAAGATTTCGATGAATCTGAAGATAATTCTGCTGAAAAGGAGCAGCCGGGCCCTTTCTTAATCAGTGAAAATCAATTATCAGAAGAATTATTAGGTTATCCGAGCAATATTGAAGAAGGAGAAGAAGATAATAAAATAATAACAAATAGAAGCAATATTGAAGAAATAGATGATCAATTCACAAACGTATTTAATAAACCTCAATTGATGTAGTTTAATCAATTTACTAATTGTTGAGGTGCTGAAAAGGAGCAGCCGGGCCTTTTTATTAATCACTGAAAATCAATTATCAGAAGAATCGTCAGGTTATCCGAGCGATATTGGAGAAGAAAAAGAAGAAGAAGAAGAAGATAAAAAAATTACAAATAGAATTCGGTTAAAAAAAGATGGTTGCAGAATTCAATTTTCGATTTTTCCAATTTTTGAACATGTTTCTAAATAGGGACTGTATTATTTTATTATTTCACAAGAAAGTATAACTCAAGACGAAAAAATGGCAACATGAATGAAGTCTCCACGGCAATTTTCCGAAGGAGAATTTTGATTTAAAAAATATTTTTTTTGGACCGGAAAACGGGATTATCTGGAAAGTCTCTCGATATTTTCATCTGAAAAAATTTGTTGACTATTCGGACGCAAAAAGGTATACTCCCACCAAAGTTTCATCAAAATAAAATCAATATTGTTTGAATGGAAAATAAAAAACGATAAAAGCGATTTTTCGAATTTTCTCGGAGATTTTCAGGTTATATGAAAAAATCATGAATACAAAAGTTGTAGACCTTCTCATGGTCTACCACTTTTCCGTTGTACATTTTTCTCTCCGACGTCAACTTTCGCCGGAAATCGCAATAATCCAAAATTCCACCCCTTTTCACCCCCAAATATATCTGGAAACACCCTCACGCATTTTTTTACGTTTATTATACGCCTCTTCACTATTTCCAACTGTTCCCATCCTGTTAACAATTTCCTCTTTTTTGAAGTGTTATTTGCCTGGACTATTTATACTTTTCCCTTAAGAAACTTTTGTTCCTATAGAGAACCAAACAGA
>CAJUYG010004971.1:0-15116 GCA_910591675.1 Galerucella calmariensis | reverse complement strand
ACCTGGTTAAGCATCTGGGGATGCCCACAGCAGGTTCGGGTCCGTTCATCAGAGTTGACGATCCTACTCTTGCGAGTTCGTCAGCTTTTTCATTGCCTGCGATTCCTTTATGACCTGGTACCCACTCCAGTGTTACACTGTTCCGAGTCGCCAGTCTTCTAAGTTCTTCGCCGCATTCCCATACTAGCCGAGATGTCACCCTATAGCTCTGAAGTGCTTTAAGGGCGGCTTGGCTGTCGCTGTAGATCCTGATCTGCCTGTTGTTGTAGGCTCTCATACTGTTAGCCCTTGCACACGCAAGTATTGCATAAACCTCTGCTTGGAATACAGAGGCGTATTTTCCTAGCGAGACGATTCCTTCATATTTGCTCGTCTTGCTGTATATGCCCGCTCCGGTGCCGAGTTCATTTTTAGATCCGTCTGTATACCAGATCAGTTCATTCGCTCTACTAAGTGGTGGTGCGTTCTCTTCCTCAAGCTCCTTTCGATCTTTGATGACAATCTCGAAGTTCTTGCGAAAGATATATTTGGTAGTCATTTGGTCTGTTGGCATTTTGAAAATGTCATCACCCACCTGCCTTATCTCTGTGTGTCCTCTCCCATGTGCCACATCATGGTCTAGTGCTTTTTCCAGTCGGGTTAGTGCTGCCCTTGCTTCACACATTATGACATAATGTAGTGGAGGAAGGTCTAGCATTGTTTCCAGCGCCGCTGTAGGAGTAGTCCTCATTGCCCCTGTAATGCCAGTGCATGCAAGTCTTTGCACCTTGCTTAGTTTTAGCATAGCAGAGGATTGTCTGGTCTTTGGCCACCATACCAAAGATGCATATGTTATCCTGGGAATGACAACCATTTTGTATAGCCAGTGTACCATGCTGGGTCTTAGTCCCCATTTAATGCCGTAAGTACGTCTGGCAACCATGAAGGTCACCTCCGCTTTCTTGATCACGTGCTGAAGGTGTCGGTTCCAAGTTAAGCCTGGGTCTAGAACAACCCCAAGATATTTTACTTCATCCGACAGTCGTATTGGTTCACCTTGAAGAGTTAGAGGGCCAAGTCCTTCCCTTTTCCTTCTTCTGGTGAACGCAATTATCTGTGTTTTCGAAGGGCTAATACGTAGCCCTTCTTTTACAGTCCAGCCTGTTACTGCATTTAAAGCCATCTGGAGTCTGTCTCTGGTTGTACTGTTGTATTTACCTTGGGATAGAATTACCAGGTCGTCTGCATATCCTATGGTGTTGAATCCTCCTCTGTGTAGGGTTCTGATGAGCCCGTCCATGACCAGGTTCCACAGCAGCGGGGATAGTACTCCCCCCTGCGGACAGCCCCTGGTTGCACATACTGCCATTGTTTCCCCCATCAGAGTTGATTCTATGAGCCTGCTTCTGAGCATGCAGTCTATCCACCTGCAGCTCGTGGCATCGATCCCTAAATTCCTCGTCGCCTTGGCTATAGATTCATAGGAGGTGTTGTCAAAAGCTCCTTCTATATCAAGAAAGGCTGCCAGCAGCACCTCTTTGTTTTCCAGCACGTATTCAGCCCTTTTTATGAGTTGATGTAATGCTGTTTCGGTTGATTTTCCCTCTCTGTATGCATATTGATCTCGGTGTATTGGTCTTGAAGCCATTATACCATCTCTAATATGTCTGTCGAGAAGTTTCTCAAGAGTCTTTAGCAAAAATGACATTAGACTGATTGGTCTCAGAGCTTTAGCCGTGTCCTGTCCAGATTTTCCAGGTTTTGGTATAAATGTAACTCTGATGCGTTGCCAGGTTCTTGGAATATGCCCCAGAGCTAGGCTGGCTCTGAGCAGTTCACTTACCCTGTTGTGCAGTGTATTTCCTCCTTTTTGGAGTAGGATAGGATAAATCCCGTCTGGTCCCGGTGATTTATATGGTTTGAAGCTGTTAATAGCCCATTCTGTCTTTTCCGCATCTACCACTGCCTTCGCTGTTCGCCAGTCTATCCTGGATGCCCAACGTGGTCTATCCAGTTCTGTCGCTGGAGAGTTCTGTGGCGGAATGGTGGGTATTGATCCAGGGAAGTGTACCTTGAGTAGCTCTTCCAAGGTTTCTTTACCATTTTCAGTATATTGTCCGTTATCTTTTTTGATAGCGTGTATAGTCTGATTAGGGTCCTTGGAGAGAATCTTCTGCAGTCTGGCACACTCATGAGTCTGTTCTATCTCCTCACAGTGCCTCCTCCAGGAGTCTCTCTTAACTTTCCTTACCTTTGACAATGGTTAGTTGTAGTGCTTGTGAACGTTCAAAAACTGCTAAAAACGACGCTTTGAAAATTACTTTTCATCGGTGAGTACATATTATTATAATAATTATAATCTACAGATGTGAATATTGGTCTTTAGGTATGTTAAAAATTTCAAAAAATACACATAGTTGTTCCTAACCTAAATTTTCACTTGACATGATATGACATTACATGGGTGTATCATTTTGATGTTATTGTAATTAAAGAATTAAATTTAGTGTAAATAAAAACTTAAGTGTACCTATGATTGTTTTTTACTTCCATTTTACCAACTTTAATGTATATAATGCCATTAAAATAATGTTTTGATAAGCTATTCACTCGTAAAAATTTCCGATTAGGTTATTGAAAATATTAACTCCATTTTATAGAAATAGTTTTATCCTAATTAAAAATGGGTACCGCGCCACTGATAGATTCTATTCTGCGGCGGCCATTTTGGATAACCATCCCGGTTAACTGTCCTTGGCGTAATGATCCTCCCTTACTACTTTATGTTCTAAGGATTCACCCAAATAATAATAGTTATTTATGCAACAAGTGCAATAATCACTTTTAGCATACAATATTTTTTCCACGTTCACGCAAAAATTAAAAAAATGTCTTATGTAGGTTGCTTAAAATGGACTAAAAATGGCGTAGATTTGAATGTTTATGTTTGTTATGATAACAAAACGATGTTGTAAAATGACAGATGAGTGCAATACAGTTTTTTTCTACGACCGTGCGTTTTAACCCATTTTCCCGCACGCATTTTAGTTTTAAAAGTGTCACTTTCCCGCACTAGTGCGGGAAAGTAAAATTATGTAAATTTTGAACTTATTAAATAGTTTTTTACTTCGGAAGACATAACTATTGTTACAACAGGTGAATAAATATTTACGAAATATATCAAATAAAATAGTAGTTAACACCAAATAACTCCACTGGACCGGCAATATCAAGTAATTTACAGAATGCAAAAAATTTTGTATTCAATATAAATATTTATAATAATTAGTAGTTTTTAGTTAAAGTTTTGTATATGTATGGTTGGTTGGTATACTTTTTTATACAATACGGTCGTAGAAAAAATAATGTTCCTAACTCATGCCTAAAGTGTCTTTCCCGCCCTTGGCCGCTTGCTCGAACTCCGCTCCGCGGCGTTCCGTTCAACTGTAATCGCGTGCGGGAAGTATCACTTTCCGCACTTGTCACGAAAATAAATGTTATTGCATTAGAGCAAAAACAACTTGTTGTTTCACTGAATACGGTTCTGTTTTTTGCATGAACATAAGGTCAAAATAGAAATATCGAATTGTTCTTATATACTTACATTCAAAGTGGGTGACATAAATCTGTTGTTATGTTCCAGTTCTAAAACTAGTTTATGCCCGAAAGCTTCGATTTCGTACATAGGATGGGAGTCCCAGCTTTCGGTCTGTTTTTGCCTAAAATGACCTGAGACATATTTGGCAGGTTCTGAAAAAAAATGTCAAAATTAATAAAAACGAACATTAAAAATAGGCATGTATTGTATTTATTACTACGTTTTTTTGAACTCGCTTTGTTGTACAAGTGGGAATTGATACTTGACTTCAAACTTATTTCCCGATGGGTTAAAGACTTGATGTTTCCAAGATTAATCAAAATTGGTGGTCAATAAAAGAAAATACGGAAGGAATTGAGAAAAAATGGGGAATTATTGATAAAACGTCCTTTTGTAGTTTTGACATTCATCATACGGTCTATACAGTGTGTTTCATTGAGAATTGTCCATAAAGTAAATGGAGAAATCCAAGAAATATGAAGATTCAGATATAGGGTGTTTTATTTTAAATATTCTGATTTTATCACATTTATCACAATTTACTAGTTACGTTACGTTTACATGTTAGGTTACTTCAAACAGTGGTAAAATATAGTTTTCCTCTGTTACCAGAGGCGTGCGGTAGTGATGGATACTTTATCCCATCTCCCCTACAATCTACGCCACTTTCATAATAATCATTTTAGCATTTAAAGGTAATGTTTAAAATATCCAATTTTGTTTTATTATCTTCTGTAAGTTCCTTGTGGCATAACTTATTATTTTTTCTCTTATTTTTTGGGAATCAAACCAAATTTGTTTTATTACTTTCAAGAAAAATCTGTTTCTGCCTCCTGTAGTCCAGCGTCTCACAGTTGCATAGTATATGCAGAGCTGTTTCGGTATCCTTTTTGCATCTTCTGCATGTAAGGTCTCCGTTATACATATATAAGGGACTGCACACATTACTATGTCAGGTGAGTCCTCGGAATTACCTGTTATACCAACGTTCCGTGGTCGTCTGTGGTCATGTCTTGCGGGCCAGAGGGATGGGGGGGGTCTTGGCTTGACTGTCCAGACCAAGAGGAGACAACCTCATTAAAAACCTGAATCCTTCGGCAGGATGACCGGGCCTACAGGATGCGTGGTCGAACAGGAGATCTGCACTAACTGGTCATTACCTTGGGGAAGTGGGCGAAACCCCATTGTAGATAGCCTTACCTCCGCTTGCGGAGCTCTGCGGAGGCGGACCAAGATTTCCCTAGCTACTCGTGGGATCTATTATGGATCTTGAAAGCAGTAAAGAAGAGGGGAGGGGACCTCTGAGAAGACTCTGGAGATGGGCGACCTATATAGTGCACTTACGAATGAGGCTCATGAGAGATGCTCTGAAACCGAGCTCTCTGGACAAGATGTTCAGATGATGGGAGCGGTGAGGGCACAGGCGATGCCGGGAGCAACTGCCCCATCACCTAAAAGGCCGAAAAGGCTCCGCAAGTCTATTTGCGGTGCCGAAAAACGTAGAAGAAGAGCCGTAAGGGAGACAGAAAGGACACCAAAAGATGGCCCAACTGGCCCTTGCAAAGAGGTGACATCGGCACTGCCAAGCCGGGTCACGCGGGGTCAAGCTTGATGTAACCAAAGGGGACCCAAGAGGCCCGGGTGCGTAACAGGACACCAGAGGCCAGACAGGCTCTCAAGAAGGCCTGTACGGTGCCTGGTGAGAACAAGGCATACCGGGAAGCTGCAAGCAGCGACCTCAAGGTGGCCATCATTCGCGATGGCTACCCAGACAATCTGCTCACCAGGGAGCAGTACGTGCATATCCTTGCGCAATTGCATGAGGATATGTACAGGACTGGCGCCTCATTTGTGCCAAGCTTTGAGGAACACTCATTTGCCCGGGGAGCCGTTATGGTGACCTGTGCGGATGGGGGCTCTCTGGCCTGGCTCAAAAAAGCGGCAGCTAAGATCAGGAAGGAGGGTCTGGCGCTCAAAATCATTGAGCAGTCGGCCCTCGAGAACCTTAAGGCGATGGTTTGGGTGCCAGCGCCGGTCGAGTCGTCCCCCCAGGAGGTATATACCAGGGATGTTGCGAATGCTGATTTTTTCACATCCGCGGATGCGAATGCGGATGCGGAGTTTTGAGGGCTCACATCCGCGGATGCGGATGCGGATACGGATGTTTAAGATATTATGTAAACCATCATCATTTCAGCCATTATTATGTAAATAAAGTCTATTAATGAAGAATTAAATCAATGATAACTTAATTATTAATATTTTTATTGTAATTAAATCAAACATTAGTATATATTAAACACCTATTGGTATATTAGTAATTAAAATTAAAAATAGGAGCATTATACTTAATGAACAGGAGTATTGCCGCCTTTTCTGGTTCAAGGCGATTACGCAGAGGTTCATAAATAAAACCCGCGCTACTAAATAATTGTTCGCTAGGAACACTGCCCGGTGGAGAGGATAAAAATCTTCGAACTATCGGCGATAATACCTCAAATTCCTCTCTATGAACACTCCACCAATTTAGAGGATTTTCATCCACATTAATTAATTCTCTTTTTAGTGCGGTAAGCGAGTAACTCCTTTTTGAGTACAGCTTCAATGCTAATTTTATCTGGCATTTCTGTACTCTCGTCTTCACTCGACGAATCTAATATCATAGCAAGGTCGTTTTGTAAACATGACTTTCTGTTGAAACCTGAAGTCCCTGTTCTTAGTTGTTCCATATCATTTTCCGTGCAATCAGACATTTTTATTCTCTTAGCTCTTTCGGGATTGGTATTAAGAGATTCAAAAACGTCATTCTTAGTATTTATCATCTTTAAAATGTAATCTTTAATCTTTTCTTCAGTCATCGGTGTAAAAAATATGTATAAAAATATTCGCATCCGCATGAACATCCGCACTGATTAATGCGGATGTGGATGCAGATGCAGATGTCCAAATCTATGCGGAAGCTCCGCATTTGCGGATGCGGATGCGAATGTTCGCAACATCCCTGGTATATACCTATGATGCGTAGTTTGTTCCTGCTCATTGAGAGCAGTTCTTTCGCTACTTTTTATGATGGTTCTTTTATCAATTTCTTCCCATGTATTTGCTTGGGCGTATTCTTCCGGTGTTTATTGTGTTGTTCTTTTACCCACCCTTTTAACCATGACCTAGTCGAGCATCTGGGAATGCCCACAGCTGGTTCAGGTCCGTTCATCAGAGTTGACGATCCTGTTCGTGCGAGTTCGTCAGATTTTTCATTGCCAGCGATTCCTTTGTGACCTGGGACCCACTAAAGTGTTACACTGTTCCGAGCTAAGTTCTTCGCCGCATTCCCTTACCAGCCAAGATGTTACCTTAGAGCTCTGAAGTGCTTCAAGGGCAGCTTGACTGTCACTGTGGTGGGTGGGTTACTATTAGTAATAAGAAGGGTTTTGTTGAATTGTTGGAGGTGCCAATAATCTCTCTTTTTCTCATTATGACCTTTGCATCACCTGTAATATGGATGTGATGATGATATTCACGCGCACAGAATCACATTATTTTTTAATAAAAAAATACGTCTTCGAAATAATTATTCGTACCGAGGTTGAAGCACATTAATAAGTGAAATTTAATACGTAGTGGGGATACAAATTATTTGCCAACTGTTTATTGCTTGAGGATAAAATACTTTTGACAAAATTGAGGAAATTCTCCAATAAACAATTTGCTATCATCTGTTACCGCGAGAATTTCACAAAGCATATCGCTGGACGTTTATTAGTTTCGCGGTTTCACGATATATACAGTTTAACGACTTCCAAAGTTGTAAGGAAAAAAAAAACAATTTACAACTTAGACTCATGATTTGTTAGCCAAAGACCTTGGGTTTGATTCATTTCGCTTGTTGGATGCAGTCAGTGATTATTTCGGTGGACATTTTTACACGGTCGTAAATATTTTCTATTGTTGATGGAGACGATAACACAAAACAAAAATAGAAAAGTATAAAATACGATTTGTAAGACCAGAAGACGAGAAAAACATTTTAGTGAATTTATTTCATTTGATAGTGTTTTATGAAAATACACTCAGGTGCAGAAAAAACGGGCCACCTATTATTTTTTCAAAATCGGCTCAATTTGGTTATTATTTTGGTTGTTAAATTATATTTTATATTCTTTATCAACAAAGGACTTCCTTCTAAATACAAAAAGTTGGAATACATGTGTATTTTCTCGTTTTACATAAAAAAAGAACATTTTGGAAAATTCAAATTTAAAAGTTCCATATTTCATTCATGCAATTCAAAAAGAGCTTATGTGTTTTCAATTGTTGGGCGGTTGCTAGGCAATTTTTTGTTAATGTTAATATTGTCAATATCAACGTTGACAATTTTTAAGTCTTAATTGTGGTTTTAAGTGTTGAAGATTGTGCTAAAGCAGTAGCTCTTGTGGAAGATGGTCGAAGCCAAAGATATGTGGCTCGATTACTCAATGTTAGTCGTTCTACCATTCAAAGGGTGTTACAACGTTTTGGGGATACTGGAAGAAACACAAGAAGGCCTGGTAGTGGTAGAATACTGGTAACTACTTCTCAAGATGACAGATTTATTGTACTAAATTCTCTAAGGGATCGTAATTTGACTTTAGTACAGACAAGAAATCGAATTCTGGAGGTTCATGGTAAAAACGTAAGTAAATGGACAGTTCGCCGAAGATTACATGAGGTTGGGTTAAAAGCTTTTAGGCCAGCAACTGGGCCTAAGTTACTTCCACGTCACCGGGTAGCGAGATTGCACTTTGCTCGTGAACATAGCAATTGGAATCTTATGCAATGGAGTAATATACTCTTTACCGATGAGTCCAGGTTCTCGCTACATTCACCAGACGGACGAAAACGAGTATGGAGACAAAATGGGAAACGATTCCATTAATGCTTTTAGCCCTAGGCTAAGTCATAACGGAGGTTCCGTAATGGTATGGGCAGGCATATCAAGTGAAGCCTCTACGGAATTAGTGTTTATCAATGGGGGCTCACTGACTGCACAACGGTATATTGAGGAAGTTTCGGCATACCAGGTGGTTCCATTCGCTCCATTTATTGGCGATAACTTTATCCTGATGCAGGAAAACGCTAGACCTCATTCAGCGAGATGCGTCAGTGAATACTTGACAGAAGTTGGCATTGAAAAAATGAACTGGCCAGCATGTTCTCCGGAAGCAAATCCTATAGAACATGTGTGGGACATGTTAGGCAGACGTGTTAGAAGTCGTGCTATAGCACCAACCACACTAAATGAGATTCGTGTAGCTCTTCAAGAAAAATGGGAGAATATTCCCCAGAATGCAGCTCGTGAGCTCATTAGTGGGATGCCACGCCGTATGCAAGCAATAATTAGGGTTAGAGGAGGAAATACCAAATACTAAAGTCTATTTTATGTGTTAAATTTTGTTTTCTGTACCTCTAAAGTTTGCTGTTGTTAACATAAATTTTACTAAGTATACATGTATTTTTCCTTTATCTATGTCATTGTTTATTAAGTTTAGTTTAAGTAACATATTCTTGTCTTTTTATACCAGGAGGAAGTCCTTTGTTGGTAGAATATAAAAAGTGTAAACCAAAAGCCAAAATAATAAACAAATATAGCCGATTTTGAGAAAAAAAATAGGGTGCCCGTTTTTTTTGCACATGAGTGTAGTATACATAGACAAAATGTGAGACCCAAAAAAACATTTTCGGGCGTGTTGCGTACAATATTTTTTCGGCACCCGTGTAGAATGAAAAATCATTGAGACGTTACATTTCTTTTAATTCTTATTTGAATGAAACAGAACAGAGCCGAACATTTTTTAGGCATTAATTGTGCTGTAGCTGCAGCTGCTATATTGGAAATTTCCCAAGGCACATTTTTCCATATTTTATTGCGCTGAAAAACATGCAAACTTCTGACAACTAATTTCATATGAACTGTCAGCCGTTATTTCGTTGCTATGGTAACGACGTGATTATTTCCGGCCTAGGCCGGGCAGTACGTACTTCCCGGAATGTGCAGGAAATGCTACTTTCTCAAAGAAAAAGCGTCCGGGAAGTGGGTACATCCCGGACGGTTGACAAAAAAAAAATATTTTTATTTTTGTTCAAAAAAATTATCAAAAGTGTAAGTAGTATACGAGTGCTTTAAACGTATGGTTAGGCTCCCCACCTTTGTGACGTCAAATAGCCAACGACCTTGAAAACGACATACTCGTGTTCTAGTGAGATTTTACTTTCCTGATTTTTGACAGCTAGCCTCGAAATTAAGTTTCACAATTCGCATTCTCTTTATTATTGATGTTGATGTTTTTGCTTTGCTTTTGAAGATCCTGGTTTTATGTTGCCACAATTATATTCAAAAACAAAAAATTAAGGAAATTGTTCAATTAATTAATTTAAGCTACTCAAGCTAATTTAAGCTACTTAAGCTTAATACTTAGGAAATATGTGTGACTGCACCGCGTCGTAAGTCGTTCTTAACGTAAGTCGAAGTGTAGGTCCTACTTAAGTCCTACTTATGTGAAAGTAAGGTTATGTCTTGGCACTTGGCAGACAAAATTATCAAAATATAGAGAGGTTCGTTTATAAAATCGAATAAAATGGACTTAATAATGGATATAGAGCTTTTTGATGACCTTTACAGAATGGAATCAATTGAATTTGG
This sequence comes from Galerucella calmariensis, assembly GCA_910591675.1. Taxonomy (NCBI): domain Eukaryota; kingdom Metazoa; phylum Arthropoda; class Insecta; order Coleoptera; family Chrysomelidae; genus Galerucella; species Galerucella calmariensis. The sequence goes on along the minus strand of CAJUYG010004971.1, from coordinate 4,863 downwards.
TATTCCCAGGAATATAATTCCCAGACAAGATTTTTATAACACCCTATCCCCGAATATAAATTTTTCAATTTCGATTACGAAAAGAAACAGTCAGTTTTATCCATGAACACTGGGCATTAATAATTGGGAGACACAGCTCTTTATTTACTTGATTATATTTTATATTGTTTATATTTTTTATATAATTTCCATTCTCATTATCAGAATTTAGTTTCACATATGTCACATTTCAATTTTTACCAAAATATAAATCCCTGTCCGTTTGTCCGCCTGCCCACTTCCTGCCTTTAGTCGACTTAGCTAAGTAAGACACCAAGTTAGAAGAAGAAACGGTGCAGTTGGTCCTATAACGTCAAAGCTTAAATGAACTAAAACGACAAAACATATATTCCCTGAAAATTAAAATTCTGTAAATTTGACATTTCCGTCCTTATCATTTGCACAGATGGTCGAGTTTCCTTATTTCTATTTCGAGGCCAGAGGGGGCAGTTAGCACCTCCCAGCATCCATCCAAACGCCAACTAAGCTCGGATACTTCAAACGCTTGCTGGCGAACATCGGATTTGCCAACCGACTCCCCCCGGGGTATGGCACGATTACAAGTCTAACATAGCACCCCACTGTCCAGTTACACTGTGCATGATTACAGCGACATCTCACTAAAAACAAAAATTTCGCAGGGTTTTCACAGACCCGAAAGCCTTAACTAGAGGGTCAATTCGCCCAGTAAAGTGACTAAATTTAGGGGTTTTTCGGTTCCTTTCTAGACACTATGGGCTCCCAATAAGCACGTTCATACCCATGCATATTTTTATGCCCAGATTTGGTGATGACAATGCTAGTTAGTGTCGAGCGTCACACAACGCAGTGGCGTTCTCAACGTACTACATCGCCCCCCATACAACTCACTTTTTATTGATTTTCATAGCCCCCTAAACAAAGGGGGTTATCATTTAACACAAGACGCCACTGGAGAATTAGAACTCCCTTTGATCATCTACTTGCAAGCATTAGTATTTTCAATCAGATGGTGGACTAGGAATTCATTTTATTTTTGAGTACAAATACAATGAAAACATTTGATTCCTGAATTTTTTGTCACATTCAAACCTTAAAATTAAAAGGTAGAAAAGGTTTCATTATTTACCTTGGGAATTAGGTGGTGCTGTATTACTTATTTTTAATGGTTTCACGAATTCCTCATAGTTTGTTTCCAAATCATCGAGATGTGTCTTTTCAATATAGTCTGAAACAATAAAAAAAACAATAATTGAAAAAGTATGAATATTTCGAAAAAATAAATAATAGTTTCTACTACAAAATTAATATTCTCAATGATAAATGTATGCATTAATTAATAAGTATTTAACCAACAAGAGTATTAATGAGGGCCATTAACAATCGAGATAATTTAACGCACGAGCAGAGCGAGTGCGTTAGTGCTCGAGATTGTTAATTGCCCATTTTAAACCCGTGTTAGTTACAAAGCTTTTCCGTCGACTATATAAGTTCTATTCGTTCTTCTCAATATTTAAAAAATTAAAATATTCATTTGTCATTGTCAAAAATGAATAATGTCACTGAAATGAATGTTTGGTTGCCTACACCAAAGGTAACTGTCAATATAAATATAATGTATAAGATGTGCGTTTGGTTGCCTACAGAGAAATCGTTGACATCGTTGGCAACATGCTATTCTGGTATAGAAATGTATTCTAACATTACTTAACATCTCAGGCGTGAATGATCTAATCGTAAGCGTGATTCGTCTTTTCAAGCCATCTAAGTTTAATTTGGAATACAATACTTTAGACATATCCCCACAAAAAGTATTCTAATGGCGTCAGATCAGGAGATCGTGTGGGCCATTCTATCGATCCGCGCCTCCCTATCCACCGATTTGGAAAAATTTGGTTCAGGTACAGCCAGACATTGAATTGGTAATGGGACGGTGCTCCATCTTGGGTTGCATTTAAAATAAGAAATTTGGTATCGACCACAAGACAAAAAATACAATACATGTATTCGTTATCAAATGTTTTCCATTTAGGTGTCCACACTATATAATAGAGATGAAGTTGGGGTATCGGAACTTTTTTATTGGAAATTTCTTCCACTTCAAGGATCTTCTTTCAAAATTTCTCAAATATTAATAGGTTTAGAGTTATCAACAAATAACTAATTATAATCTTAATTTGCAAACAAATAATTTGGATTCGATTTTCCAGACATCATTCTAAATCGAATAAACCATCATATTTTCAGGAGCTTTATCAAGAATAAACACTTTTTCAAACTCGTTGATCAGAATATACCATAACACTCATATCAGTCAATCGAAAGTTAGCTTAAATAGAAATAAAACTAATGAAACAATCGAATGCATCTTGTTCGAAGGTAATTGATCTCATAAAAAAAAGTTTATATACAATTACAGCTATTGTTATTGAATTGTTTTTTTGTCCTCCAATTTTTACGCTCAATTGTTAGATGATAGTTAACAGTTAACACTGCATTCCTCCATAGAGATAATAAATTTAATGATGCTTATTTGCATTCATGATTAATAGGAAAATGAAAGTCTTTATTATTAACAATAAGAATTAAAACCGAGTTCAATCCCCTTTCACACGTTCCGATTTTGTTCCGACAATCGTACGGCGCCATTCTCTTCAAGACGTGATATATTTTTGTGGTTAGCTACAAGATGCTACAAGTCATGATGATTTCTGATATCAAAATCTGTGAAATTCAGAGAAAAAATTAGTTTAGGCTGATGTGTTATTTCAACAACTTGGGCATAGGAACAGTTCAGGAAGAAAATGAAGATAATGGTCCACAGCTTCGTAGATAATTAAAATTTCACATTTCATCCTGTGTATTATTGAAAAAATGAGAGTAGACACTTTTAAATGGTCATTTGTTATTTCCCATAGGTAGTAGAGGAATTTAGATCAATTGTGACATATATCCGGGTTTTCGGCATGTAGTTTATTTTATTAGGCAATCCAGACCACGTGATCTTTTCAATATGGCGGCGACGGTCAAACATTGGAATCAGTAACGTGTCAGACCTATGCGTGTCAGTAGCCATTAATCTTCAAAAAGTTGAAGAGTGTTATAGTTATAAAATGGTTTGCTTTTTATTTTATGGGGTTTAAAGGTGTTTTGTCTCTGCGGGAACGCGATAAAACGAAACTTCATCACGATTAGAACGGCTTCCACAACCAACCTCAATACATATCGAATGCATTTCACAAGACAAACACTTTACTATTCAAAAATCACAATTTACAGCCAAAAAACAGAAAGAAAACCAATGGATAAACAAACACTCAAACACAACTTTGTTATTTGTTTGACCGTCGCCGCCATATTGAATTTATTTTGACAGATCGATGGATTGCCTGATTTGCTATTTTGACATAAAGCTAACCTTAAATTTGATAAATAAGATCATCAGGATTGTATTCAGCCAAATTCGAAAAGGCTATGCAATTAATAATTACCAGCTTCTTTTTCTAGCTGAAAATACTAGAGAACTTTCAAAATACTGATGTTTTTCCGTGTATTCATGCATATTTTTGTATTATTCATATAAATAAAACAATAAGATTTCATAAATAATAATAGACCGTAAGCAACAAAGTACACACCTGACAAGAACTGTCAGTGTGACAGTAGAAAAAGACGTAAGACACATTGCCGCTACGAAAGTTACGCCTTCATAGTATTTCAACCTCGCGACTGATAGGTTGGGCTGGCGCGGAATCTAAACATCAACCAATCAAATTTTTGTAAGTCAAAGATTAGGGTTAACGTTTGTAAAACATTTAAACGGTTCATTATTGTGATATTTTGATAAGGATTAATCACAGACCTGCCATTTTTTCCATTTCTTCCTACGTAATGTGATAGAAGGAGATTAACAATCGATGACGCACACCAAAAAGGGTATTATTTCAACTATACTATTGGTTGGTGGTTTAATCTATTGATTTTCACTTTATACTAACTTAGCCACTTAATTTAACAAAAATGGAGAAGTATTTAACCAAGTGCAAGAACATACACTTAATTTAAATGAAGATTTGTCACTTTTTCATTAGCAACCTTCAATAAATCACTAACTATAAACGCAGTACGCCTGGATCAATACAAAAAACCCAAATATATTACGTGAAATATGATTTAGTTTACTTTTAAACGTATTAAAATCAAAAGTGTTTACGATAAAGTGATTTGTGGCTTTTCAGTTTTATTAATACTCCGCGTATTCCAAATAAACATTAACAAAAAAAAAATCGACGTAAATAAATTGAAATATTACTCATGGGCTAGCCGGTTATATAATTTTGCTTTCGATACCGAGCAATTAGACATTTTGGCGAAAAGTCTGGATAATATTAAAATACATACATTTTTTTTTCAAGTGTATTTTTAGTTTGAACGTAGTGCGTTGATTGGGAGATAGATGTTTTAAATTAGCTGTGCACAAATTCTGGATTTCTGGATTTTCATATTTTGCACAGCAATAAGTAAATGTCAATAATGTCAATAATGACAATATCTTAAATCTTAAAAAAAGCTAGAGAAAGGGAGGGGGATTGAGTCGACTATTATTTATTATAAAACAATGTTTTAAGAAGAAAAAGCTACACATAGGCTACTGATATTTGAAAAGAAACAGCTTTTGCAGACGATTTTATTTTTATGACATGGACAGAAAAGCACCTACAACAGAACTTAGACACATGAAATAAAACTGGGAAGGAAAATGGGATGAGTATGGATACAAACAAAACAAAAGTGATACACATACAGTGTGTAAAAGCCAAATGGAATAAATTCATTATTTCGGTT
>CAJUYG010004970.1:1028-15128 GCA_910591675.1 Galerucella calmariensis | reverse complement strand
CTCTTTTAATTCAAAACCGAGTGAATTAATAGAATCTAAAATATTTATAAAATCATTTTTGACTGTGTCTACGCTAAGGTACATAGCCTTGAATTTTTTCTTATTTGATGCACTTCCTAAATTTTTTGAAAGATCATAGAGCGTCTGTAATATTCCAAAAAGTGTTTCTTTTTTTGCTATAAGCATTTTCAGTTGCCTGTCTGTCGTGGTCATTTTAATTTACTTTAATTTCAATAAGTATTCAAGCCGACCGAAGTTTACTTATTAAGAAAAATAAAACCCTTAGTCTCACCCAAAACCGAAAAATAAATATTATTAAAAAAAAAAATTTGGGAACCTACTTCAACAAATTCCTCTACATTTAGCTGAAAACCAATTAATAAATAAATAAATAAATCCCAAGCAATAATAATATCAAGCTGTATTTAAATAACCTGTAATTAATACCTACGCCCAAAAGTATAGCTGATATAATATTGTTTTATTTATTAAAGAACAAAATCACGACGTAAACCGATTTTTCACCGAATAAAGTCCCTTTTGGACAAGTTATGAAAAAACAAAACTTTTGAAGAAATCCAAAAACAACCGACAACACCGCAAATGCCCGAAGTCAGTTTTTTCAGTCAAAGAAAAATTGAAAACCTGAAATGCTATTGATTGCTATCCAAAACAAACGTCAATAAAATGATTTAAGTACATAAGAAAATTAAAATTTAGCTGATTAATCCGGCTCGTTAGGGATCAAATGTTCCCGCGTAACTCAAATGAATTAAATTGGGAGAAAAAAGTGGACTGTATTTAAATAAAAAACTTACCGATCTTCTGTTTTTGTAGTTTTTCTTTCTTTCGCTCTCACTACGCTCCAGAAAAAAAGGGGTTAGGGAGCAAGGATAGAAAATGGAATATCAGGAGGGAGTAGTAGCAGTTGATTTGATATCTACCGAGTAAAATTTTAAAAATCTTAAATTTGCTTCGGGCGACCGTATATTAAACTAGACATTGTTCAGTACTGACTGTATAGGTACTACTTTTAGTAAACCCATTAGCAATAATTCTGGGCACATTACCGTGTTGTCAAACTTATTTCTTTAATTTCTTTAATTACGAAAATAGCGTAAACATAGGTCAGTAATTATAGTTTACAATAAATATTACAAAATAACTGTGTTTTTATAAACATTGGGTATAGGGAATGCTTGACAAAAATTAAAGTTACATAATCGAAGATTCTATTTTTGCTATAAAATATAGGGTGTTCCATTTGAAAGAAGGGAGAAAATAACAGGTTCGAGTTTCCGTTCACCCTGTAGACAAGGAAGGATATAATTGAAATTTAATAGGATATGGAGATATTGCATCATATTACAAAACTCTGTTTGGCGAAATGCCTTTTTTTCTTCAACGTACAACAAGCTACAGAGCGTTGATTTATCTACGATTTTCACATAAACGTGTCCATATCTTTGGAAGGACTCAGTATAACATGGCAAAACCTTATATCAAAAGCTTCAAAAAAATGTAACCAATCCGAATTCGGTATAATATAAAGGGGTTCCCATTCAGAAAATCATATGATTGGTTTGTAACGGAGTTATGCAGCACTCTGTATAGTTCGGTATAATTTCAAAATATGGACCTTCAACACATATTCTATTTTTGTTGATAACATTTTCTCTTAAAATAACCCATATACCGAAGTTTGTCGTAAGGTTGGTACACCCTGTATTGTATGCATTGTGATGTAATAAATAACCTCACAAAGAATCAGCTTCATACATGCACAGCTTCAAGAAAAATAGTGAAAAAACTACTGAAGTTTCAAAAATATAATGTGACATTATATGAACATACCCTGTATATTAACAATAAATATAACTTAAACTAATGGAAATTAAACTTAAACTTATGTTGTTATCACTTTACATAGTTAGAAAACCCTAGAAATTATCGACAATTCAAAGAATGAGAACTATCTCACTGTAGATGAATATTGTCAATTGGATGAAATAATAAGCTTAAGCAAGTTTTTGGAACTTTAGTTCTTTATGCCAGGTTATGTTTGAGCGACCGGGGGTCGCGACGCGAAAGATCTGACCGTTACGCGTTACGTTACGAAACGTTATGTTACATTTTTTCGTTATGTGCCTTGCGTGCTTGTGCCTCCTTAGTCTCTCTCTCTCGTTTACGAAGCAGCGATTCATAATAATAAAATGCTCCCAGCCGGATTTGAACCCGGGCCGCCCGCGTACAATGCAAGCATCCTAACCACTGAACCACCGATGCTATATTGAAATTCTATGCAAAGCTGGTATTCGCAGTGCTAGTGATCTACTTGAATTTGTTCGGATAAATTTTTACTATTATTTCCATAATTTGTTTTGCGCGATTAAGGGGTCTAGCACATTTACTTTTCGAAATACAGGGTGTTGAAATTTTGAAAGCTTGAATGTTTTAATTCGATAACTTTAAAATGGATGGATAAATTAATTTGTCATTTGGCAGATTGTTTTTAAATGTAAAAGGGCATATTTTGAAAGAAATTGTAGTTTGGGCAGGTTGTTTTTAAATGTAAAAGGGCATATTTTGAAAGAAATTGTAGTTTGTGCAACTAGTGTGGATATGATGGCCATGTCGCACGAGGACGAAGTTTGAGCACGACGCCGTAGGCGGAGTGCTCAATCGTTCAAGTGCGATACAGACAATCCACACGAGTCGAGCAGCATATTTTTTCTACGATCCACTTAAGAAAAAATCTAGAAAATAAAAATTTCTATAAACTGTAATATACCTAACTTCAAATTAGAAATTTTACAATTCAATTTTATGTTTCCACTAATTTTGTGGTAAACGTACAGTTCTTGAAATTTGTATAGGGCTACGGTTTCATTTTTTAAATATACGATGCTGTTCTAAGTAGATGTTGCCAGTCGGACTCCCTCATGAAAGGTTCCGTACCACTATCTATAATAATGAATATTCTGCTAAATATTTCAAACGTCTACCTGTTGTTGTTATTATTATCAAGCAGAATAATTATTTTTTGAAATAAAAGTAACAATTAAAAAAAAACTTTTTCACGGGAATCGAACCCGGGTCTACGGCGTGAGAGTCTGGATTGCTTACTACTCAACCACTGAGAGATATGAAAATTGTTTATCTATAACGTCAGATGTACCTATTACATAATTTTATAAAATCTGAGGTCTCCTCAAATACCCATTTTATTCTGTTTTAAGTATTATTTGTTGGTAATTTGTACGGATTATTTCTTTCAAGTTTATCTTTGTAAATGAATATTCTTGATCCAGTGCGCTTCTATGAGAAACTTTGACAAGTTATTTTGACGTTTCTTTTAAATTGAAAAAAGATGAATGACGGATACTCAACTCGAATGCTGATTGGTGGATTTCATATACGTTCTAGGATGTATATGAAATTATATCCGTTTAGTTAACTGATAGCCTACATTTCCATTTTGTAAACTGTGCAGAATAGTAGTTTGTGCAACTAGTGTGGATATGATGGCCATATCACACGAGGACGAAGTTTGAGCACGACGCCGTAGGCAGAGTGCTCAATCGTTCAAGTGCGATATGGACAATCCACACGAGTCGAACAGCATATTTTTTCTACGACCCATTTAGGAAAAAATCTAGAAAATAAACAATTGAATAAACTGTAAAATAAATATAAGTAAGTTGAAATTAAAAATTTCCAACAATTTTATTCATAATCGTACCAATTCAATTTTATGTCTTCACTAATTTTTTGTTATAAGTAGATGTTGCCAGTCGGACTCCCGCACGAAGGGTACCGTACCTTTGTCTATAATATGAATATTCTGCTAAATATCTCAAGCGTCTACCTGTTGTCGTTATCAATATCAAGCAGAATTATTATTTAAAAATAAAATTAACAATTAAAAAAAAAACGTCTTCACGGGGAATCGATCCCGGGTCTGCCGCGCGAGAGTCTGGTATGTTTACCACTCAACCATTGGGGTTTGAACTAGTTCAACGTCAGAAGTATTGAATAGTTTTGTAAGAGCTGATGTCCAACGATAGTCCCTTAAATACCCATTTTATTCTGTTTTTAGTATTTGTTATTAATTTATACGGATTGTTTTATTCAAGTTTATTTTTGTAAATGAAAATGTTCAACAATTTTATTTATAATCGTACCAATTCAATTTTATGTCTTCACTAATTTTTTTGTGATAAACGGTACGTACAGTTCTTAAATGTACAATTTGTACAATGTTACGGTTTCCCTTTTTAAATATGCGAAGCTGTTATAAGTAGATGTTGCCAGTCGGACTCCCGCACGAAGGGTAGGTATCGTACCTTTATCTACAATAAATATGCAAAATACGAAATATTTCAAGCGTCTACCTGTTGTTGTTATCAATATCAAGCAGAATAATTATTTAAAAATAAAATCATTAATAAAAAAAAGTTGTTTCATGGGGAATTGAACCTAGGTCTACCGCGTAAGAGTTTGGCATGTTTACCACTCAACCACCGAGATCTATTATAAGGACATGTCCATCGGTAGCTCCTCAATTACCCATTCTATTCTATTTTTAGTATTTGTTATCAATTTATACGGACTATTTTATTTGTTCATTTTTGTAAATAAATATTCTTAATCCAGTGCTTCTGAGAGAGACTTTTTTGACAAGTTATTTTGACGTTTCTTTAAATTGAAAAAAAGATGAGTGACGAGTACTAAACGCGAATACTGATTGGTGGATTTCATATAAGTACATTCCAGGATGTATATGAAATCATAATATACGTTCGGTTAACCGATAAGGCCTACATTTCCATTCTTTAAACTGTGCAGGAAATGGATAATATACATATATGGGTGTAGAAAAGATGGATAATATTTATGCGGGTGTAGAAAAAACATTTTTCAATTTTTGATCCAGTGGTGTACATTAGGGGTGGGCAAAATAATCGATCTATCGAAAAATAATCGATTAATCGGGTGATCAATTAATTTAATCGGGTGATTGATTAATCGATATATATTTTTTTTGGAACTTTAGTTCTTTACGCCAGGTTATGTTTGAGCGACCAGGGGTCGCGACGCAAAAGATCTGACCGTTACGCGTTACGTTACGCTACGTTATGTTACGTTGCTTCGTTATGTGCCTTGCTTGCGTGCTTGTGCCTCCTTAGTCTCTTTCTCGTTTACGAAGCAGCGATTCATAATAATAAATCTGGTCCTACCGGGATTCGAACCGGGCCGCCCGCGTGCAATGCGAGCATTCTAACCACTGAACCACCGATGCTATATTGAAATTCTATGCAAAGCTGGTATTCGCAGTGCTGGTGATCTACTTGAATTTGTTCGGATAAATTTTTACTATTATTTCCATAATTTTTTTGCGCGATTAAGGGGTCTAGCTACTTTTCGAAATACAGGGTGTTGAAATTTTGAAAACTTGAATGTTTTAATTCGATAACTTTAAAATGGATGGGTAAATTGATTTGACATTTGGCAGGTAGTTTTTAAATGTAAAAGGGCATATTTTGAAAGAAATTGTAGTTTGTGCAACTAGTGTGGATAAGATGGCCATATCGCACGAGGACGAAGATGGAGCACGATGCCGTAGGCGGAGTGCTCAATCGTTCAAGTGCGATATGGACAATCCACACGAGTCGAGCAGCATATTTTTTCTACTACCCACTTAGGAAAAAATCTAGAAAATAAAAATTTTTATAAACTGTAATATAACTTCAAATGAAAAATTTAACAATTCAATTTTATGTTTCCACTAATTTTGTGGTAAACGTACAGTTCTTGAATGTCCAATTTGTATAATGCTACGGTTTCCTTTTTTAAATATAACTGGCCTGTTGGCTCTGCCAGTAACAAAAACTTGAGAAAAAAAAAGTAGATGTTGCCAGTTGTACTCCCTCATGAAGGGTACCGTACCATTATCTATAATAATGAATATTCTGCTAAATATCTCAAACGTCTATCTGTTGTCGTTATTAATATCAAGCAGAATGATTATTTAAAAATAAAATTAACAATAAAAAAAATTTCTCGCCGGGAATCGAACCCGGGTCTAACGCGTGAGAGTCTGGTGTGCTTACTACTCAACCACCAAAGAATATGCAAATTGTTTATCTATAACGTCAGGTGTGTTACATAACTTTTGCGTAACAGGAACTAAAGTTCCTACCGTGTGTCCCGCGACACGTTCTACCTTTTTTCTTCAGTTTTAAGTAATAGGATCAATCGAATGACAATTTATAAATCACTGGGATTGAAATTGAAGTAATTCGGTCACAAGAAAGTTTGACAGATTTAAAATTAGGTAGCTAAATAAAATTTTTTAACAAGATTTTTAGTTAATAATTCTGGTAGTAAATGTTAATATTTCGTTTAGTATTGCCATTAAAATAATTGTTCAATGCCCAGAAAGGTTACAATTGCAATAATAGGGCATAACCTTAACATTGAAAAATAATGTTAAGAAAAAACTATATATTAGCATAAAAAAAGTGAAAGAAGGTATGTGAAGAACATTCCGCGTAAGAGTACAGTGCTTTTAAGTATTTTCACGTGTTTTTAACTAAATATAATGCCTTCATAACATTCGAGTGACAAATATTGGAATCCTCTTTAAAAAACAATAAAACGCAATAAAGACGCGAGTGATAGTTTATTTCAGTTATAGGATGTTATTAGCTTTAATTTAGTGTAGTTTTTGCATATCCTGGATGCACATTAAGAAAATTGTCAAATTTTTTACCATAAAAGTAAGGTTGGATAACACAATTTTGTCAGTTTAGTGTCATAAAAGTCGTCGTTCAGGGAGGACGTATTTGGCTTCTCTCTGATTTTCAATTGTTCCCAATTTTATTAACCACGAAATAGTAATTCACGTTACAAGACCGTAAAGTAATAATATATTTCATTACCAGTACAGAAATGAGGATTTTTCCGTGAGGCGCAGCCGAACACGGGAAGTCATGCAAGAACGGAAAATCCATTTCTGGACGAGTAATGAACGATATTTTTTATTATACTTAGGTACCTGAAATCAACATAAACAAAAAATATCGCAAAAAATTATTAAGAAAATCGGGAATATTTATTTTTATTTTTAAAACAGTAAAAATGTAAGTACATACAACTCAAATTAACAAAAAAATACAAGTAGGTAATTCTAAGAAAATTAATTTTGGACAGAAAAAAATTTCCGTGCGCTAATCCGAAAATGTCATATTTACTGTATTTTATAAACAGTTGAAAATGTAGTATTTTCTGTTAAGTATAATAAATAGTTATTTTCCTAACTAGTGCGGAAAGTGATACTTTCCCGCACGCGACTGCAGTTGACCCGAACGACGCGAAGCGGAGTTCGGGCAAGCGGTCAAGGGCGGGAAAGACACTTTACGCATGAGTTAGGAACATTATTTTTTCTACGGCCGTATATACAAAAAAGTATATCAACCCATTTTTCAAAATTTATTTTATTTTAACACACATATAAAAAACTTAGACCAAAAGCTATTATTATTATTATCAATTATAAATATTAATATTAGAAACACAATTTGTTGCATACTGTGAATTACTTAAAATTGCCGGTCCAGTGGAGTTATTTGGTGTTAACTGGTGAGTGAATGACGTTGATGAGGATGGCATCGTTTGCAGGTCACATAAAGATGACGATGAGGGTGACGGCAACAATTTTAAGTCATTTGTAGATGAAAGAATTTCATTTGATATATTTTTCTTATATCAAACCCGGGTGGTTTGATAGTTGTTTTGTGACACTACTTTAAAGAATTTGCAAGGTTATATCAAAATATTTTCATTATTTTATATTTTCAGAAAATTAAAAATGCAACAAAAAGCTGGAAAACATGTTGATTTTATTTAATGGACTTTTTATTCACCTGGTGTAAGAATAGTTATAACTTCCGAAGTAAAAAACTATCTAATAAGGTCAAAATTTGCATAATTTTACTTTCCCGCACTAGTGCGGGGAAGTGACACTTTCAAAGCTAAAATGCGTGCGGGAAAATGGGTTAAAGCGCACGGTAGTAGAAAAAAGTGTTTTTCAGGTCGATACAAGCTTGGAGGGGCCTGAAAAACACTAATTTCCGAGTGCGTGACGTACTATATTTTTTTTAATACTTCTTCATTTACATTTTTCACTTTTTTTTTCTCGATTTGTGATTTTACTGGTAATGGGCTCATTTACATATTTTTTTTATTTCACCATTAGGAAAAGCACATCATTTTGAGGCTCTGTGCAAAAAATTAGACGTCAGCGAGACTCCTAAGCCACCTAAAAAAAATTATAAACATTAAACAGTGCTCCTCTCCGAATTTCAGGCACGACGTCATCGCATATGAAATCTCTCGTTGAGAGAGCGGACACCGCGCCGATCGGTTTTCGGTTAGGTGACTACTTCGCTAGTAACAGTAGGTATTTTGCTAGCTTATATGCTTATTATTCATTATACATTTCAGCAAACTCTAAACAGTGTTATGTTTGTGAAATTAGAACGTTAAGAAATAATTTAAACTATTCGACACAATGGACCAAAGTCAGAGTAAAAAAAGCTATAAATATTGCGCGGTTCCAGAATGTAAAAGTACTACGATTAAAACATCTAACCAAACATTTATTTCTATCAATAAGGATGAAAAAAAAACGGAAGCAATTAATGTTCAAAATTATTCAATAAAATAATGGGTTAGTTCTTCACAAATTAAATTTTATTAAATAGGTACTGCTTTTTTCCAAAAAACAGGTAATCTTTGTCAGTAGATCATCAACAAAGCTGGCGTATATTATGTTTCAAAAGAAATTATTTTATTTGATTCAAAGTCCGGATCAGCTCTAACAAATATCGCTTTTTTACCAGTGAGGTGCATGTGCATGTGGATCTGATGTACACATTTGGAACTATTATTACCTGCTCCATCAAAATAAGTTTTTCTTGTTCTATTCAACATTGGTGATTTAATTTCCACTACACATTAATCATAAATAGCATTTGGAGAAGCTCCTTCAATTGGGCAGTATGCAGTTAAAACAATTGCAATTTTTTACTGAATAACCTATGGCGTTATCTCCGTAACTTTGTCCACCAGACCAGGAAATAAAATAAAACATCTGGAATCACCCTATATATCATTTGAGAGAGCATGTATTTATGAAAATATTGACATTTTCAATCATTCTGGTCCGAAAACAGCCAAAACGATGTGTCACATAGTATAAAATTATAATTTAATGAACTTGAAAAACTTCATTATCATTAGCAAATCCACTTCTGGAAGATTTAATGAGTCTGCTTTTTCAAAATTAGGTCCACGCATTTTATTTTATCCACAAAAAATTTTGCGATTAATTCAAAATAAATAAATTCTACGCGAGGCACGTTACAGTCAGAAGCGTAATGTTTGTGCACATTAACTTTCATATGCAGTGACGTCACAGTAATAGTCTTCGTCCCGCTACGGTATGCTTGTTTAATTGGTTGTATTAGCAGAACGACATATTCTATTGACATGAAATTTTCAGAATCATATTTTTATCCTTAGTACTTTGTTTTACGACAGTTAGAAATGATTTAAAAATTTTAGTAAACGAGCCCACTTTTACATGTGCTGTCTATAGTATGAATGTTTTTATTCTTTATAATTAATTTAGCAAAGCATTCATGTTTTATTATTTATTCACCACTCGTGGACTTCGTCCACTTGTGAGATTTCCATAGCAACAAAGATTAGTGCATCTAGTTAAAATTATCAAAAAATTACCACCACTTGTGTAATTATTGTTCTTACTGATAATTGCTTAATAAAATGTCATTGTTTTGCCAAGATATTTTACAAGTTTTATTTATTGAACGAATGTCTGTGAGGAATTAAACCGCAGGTCCTTTCAAGGAGAATCTTGTTTGACTGAGTTGGCTGAGCTGAGGGTAGAAAAATTAATAGACATAAATACTTTTCTAAATTATAAAGAATAAGAACATTCACACTATAGACAACACTCATGTAAATCATAAATAATTGTAATTCAATAGAGTATACACATGAAACGTGCTTAAGATCTGCTGTAAAAGAACCTGACCTAATTAATAATCTTTATCACATGCTTAGGATATTTGTAATAGTTATTTATCTACCAAGGCAGTAAAGTGATTCTTTATCGGACGAGTCTGATATTATGAAACGAGCGAGGTGAATAACAGGTAAGTCCGATAAAGACACTTTATTGACGTGGTGCATACAAAATTTTATCGCCAACTGCTCAGAATTCAGAATATAAGAAACTGAGGTATATTTCACTGCATTCTATTATGACAAAGTAAACAGAAATATAAAACAAATCTACTGATTATCTGTTGTATTTAATTTCAAGGTGCACCCTGAAGCATTATAATATAATATGACACTTTCCATTTTTCAATGACGTTAGTAATGACACCTTTACATAAATGGTTGTGAATAATTAATATATTATGCAACGATCATGTAATGATGGTTATTAATAAACAAGCATTAACCGGGATACGAAACAAGCCAAAGGCGAGTTTCGTATGGTCTGGTGTTCGACATTTCTTTTGAAAACTAAGACGCAAAAGATTTAAACTGTCATAAAACGCTGTCAAACTGTCAAACATTCTACAGAAAATATTGGCTATGCCAACTTGGGTGATTGAAAATCTAGATTTCTATTGGTCAATTTTTCAGTTTTACAATGAAAACCAGTGTTATAATGAGTATCATTATAAAACTGAAAATTGGCATTTAATTAACAACTTTTAGTATAGGAATAGAAAAAGTACTTTATTGTACGATAAGGTAAACTGTTTGTTCACTACCGGAAATCAATCTGATAATTGACGGCTTCACTGACGGTTGGCGATAAAATAAAACAAAGAAATTATTTGATAAGACATTAAAATAATTTTATTAAATTTTAGACTAAACAAGATATAAAAAGGATTGAAAAAATATGGAACATAAAGAAAAATACAAAAAGTTGAAAGGAGGAGCAGGGATGCATGGATGTGACTACCAACTTGATATCTTGACATTATTTTTACTTGAAGCATATAAGAATGAGGAAGATTTCCGGCTTTCGACAGAAAATATAGACGGAGGAAAGTTTGACGACGTCGTCCTGGAAACTAGGGAAACTACAATTTTGCTACAAGCTAAACATAAAGATGACACTAAAAGTAGGCAAATCACCTACAATAATTTATTTAAATTCAGCAAAAAAAACAACGACTTTTATATTAAAAAATATATAGAGTCCTTCGCAGAAATAAAAAACAACTTTAAAAACCTCGACACGTTAATATTATGTACCAATATGGATATAAAAAATGATATCAAACATGTTTCAAAAAATGCAATGTTAGGCAGTCACATATTTTCATTTTGCGACAAAAAATGTTATTACAGCTTCAACAAATGCGAAGATTTGAATTGTAACTTGTCCGAACAAGATATCGATTTATTTTTACAAAAATTTCAATTAATATCCGTTTCAGATCAAGACATTGAAACTAGGATAGAAAAATTAGTAAAAGATATCGATATTTTTGATAATATTGACCAACCTGTGATTATCCTTAGAGATAAAGTTAAGTTAAATTTTCAAAATGAAAAAGGCATTTATCTTACACGTAGTCATGTAGATGCTATGAGAAGTGAACTTTTTATTGAAAAACTGAAAACTGAAAACTGTAACGTAAATTTTAAAATCAATTCAGGCTTAGAACTTTCCAAGTATACTTGTTACTACATTAAAAACAAAAATAATATCAATATTCATTTGCTTAAAATATATCAACAAATTGAAGAAAAACGAGTACTAATTGTACGTCCGTTCGATAATCAGGATTTGAAAGAAAAAGTTATTTCTTCTTTTCGTATCAATTATTATGAATATTTGATTATTGTTGTTTTTAAAGAAGAATTTTTAGATTTAAAGGATGTTAGGAAAATAGAGGATCAGGTGTGTGGAAAATCTCATAAAAAGTTTATATTCGTCTCCGACGACATCGATATTTTAGAAAGCTTGGTTAAATACCTTAAGGTGCAATCACATGTTTTCGAAGAAACCATCAGCTTCGACCAGTTAACAGATGAAACACTAAATAAAATTCCTTCTAAAAATATATTTTTTCAAGGAAAACCAATTACTTTGCGTGAACTAATAAATCCACTAGCTCTAGATTTTAACGAAAATATTTTATGTAAACTAATTAGCAATGTTGATATTAACATTTTCGATTATAAGAACAAAATTGATTATTACGTAACAAGGACCCTTCAAAGTGAAAGAAGAATTTTTACCGAAAATGATTTGTGTGATTTAATCGTGAAAGATACTAAAACTATATTGATAATAGACGATCCGGGAATGGGAAAAACTACCTTACTTTCCAATTTACAAAAAAGTTTGATTGAAAAATTTAATTATTTGGTAATAAAAATCAATTTAAACGAATGTACGAAAATCTTCAAAGCTAGTTTAGATAAAAACAAACAGATTGATTTAGTGGAATTATTAAATTGGAATGAGCTTGGCGATTTTGAAAGATTACTGTTTAATCTTCCGAAAAAAGTAGTAATATTGTTCGACGCCTTTGATGAGATCAGTCCCAATTATTCAATGTTAGTCCTTAACCTTATAAAATATTGTGAGGGTTCCAAAAATGTTAAAAAAGTTGTTTTAACCTCGAGAAAACACTGCCAAAACGACATTTCAGATAAATTAACTGTTTTAAGATTTTCTTTAAATCCGTTCTCAGAAAAAGATCAAGAAAACTTTTTAAAGAATTATTGGACGAAAAAACTGCAACTAACTAATAACGAAGATCTACAGAAATGTGAAGAGTTTATAAGGAAATTATTGAAAAATATAAGAGAGACTATCGGTATGAATTCCTGGAATCTTATAGGAGTTCCGTTACAATCACAGATGTTGGCGGAAATTTTCAAAAACGACTGCTCGGATTTCATCAAATCCAACAATTTCAAATGGGAATCTTTGGACAAGTTGAATATGGCAAAATTGTACGAACAATTCATAAAAGAAAAGAAGAATATTTTTATCTACGAAAAATTAAATGTGGATTGTAATCCTTACGTTGATAATATATTGAGCAAGGAATTCGATGGAGCTATTGAAAAAGAACATACGAAGATGGCGTTAAGAGTCATGTTCCATAAGAGCAGTTACAAACACTTTGAAATTTTAGAAGATTCTGTTGTAGTCTGTTCCATGCAAAATATATCAGAAATGGGGATCGTCCAAATAAGTGGAGATTATTTTCAATTTATCCACAGAACTTTCGCCGAATACCTAGCGGCGAAGTACATATGCAATTTTTTTAACCAAACTAGTATGAGAAAATCATTTTCGGACTTTCTTATCAGTGAAGTATTTTTAAATAGAGGATACGAAATGCTTACATCCTTCATTAACGGCATTTTAGAAGATCGTCCAATGCCGGAAAATATTTTCAAAATTTTCGGTGAATACAATTTAGAAGTAACGGAACAGGACTATGAGAATTTATTAGATTTAGCCAGAAGTCGACAATACAATGTACTCAAAATTATGCTGAAAGGAAGTAGACATTTTATTTCAAAAAAAACTTCCAAAAAGAGAGATTTATTAAGCGAAACTTTATCGAACTTCTCAATTTTTAAAATTTTATTAGATAAAGGTGCTAATATTCGTAAAGAGTATGATTACGGTGAAACCTTGTTGCATTTAGCAGCCAAATGCGATTCTGAAGAAGTCATCAATTATTTAATTCGCGAAAACTTGGATGTTTACGCTAGAGACAGGAAAGGAAATTCTCCCTTACATATCGCCGCTGGAAATAACTCTGCTAGGGCTGTAAAAATATTATCAAAAACAGTCTTAAATGATATAAAAAATAACTATGGGGAATCTAAGAATGCAGAAATCAAAAACAATAATGGAAGAACTCCGTTTCTTTTGGCTTGTTTTGATAAAGCATTCGACTGTGCCATTTATCTATTAGAGAATGGCGCGAATATTAAAGAGGCGGATAATAA
>CAJUYG010004969.1:0-15128 GCA_910591675.1 Galerucella calmariensis | reverse complement strand
TTGCATCAGGTACCATAGATAATTCAGGTACAATGCATCTATCAATAGGTATGGCGGAAATCTTCCTACTATAATATTTATTATTTTAAATAATAGATACTTTTAATTCCAATTCAATTCAGCACTAATCGATGCACAATATTTTTGATTAACCTGTCTTTCTCTAGCACAAATAGGTTCAAGAGTTTTCCTACACGTGAACATGCAACATATAGCTAAGAAAAACATGAATTTTCCAAATATAAACCACAAATGGACATTGTTTGGCCTTGAGACATGGCAAAAGCTAAACAAAAATGATATAAATATGGGATAATACATGTAAATAGTTTAATTAGAGTTTTGAACAACGAAGCACTAATAATTAAAAAGCAGGAATAATTTCACTGTATTATATTGACTATAATATGATTCTAATTTATACCTCAGTCTAAGTAACACGTGGCCGGCTATGCTAACACCAGAAATTGAAAAAGTGAAATTCACTGTATTTCGTTCACCACACAATAAATTCAACCTATACTGTAGCCTCAGCAAAATGTGGTGGTTATGCTATTAGATTGTAGCTTATAAGAAACGTTTGGAAGTTTGACATAGCGCGCCATCTATTGAATACTCACTTTACCCAGTCAACAGATGTCGCTATCTGTTAGGATCGTTTGGAGCTGAAATATAAAGACAAATAAATTACAATAAAATAATATTGCGTTCATAAATTGAAATGTAAGCTGTCCTATCTTTCAAGTTGAATCAAACCGCACACGGTGTACGAATTTGATTAAAATCGGTTGAGTAGTTTAGGAGTTCATCGCGGACAAACATGTGACTCGTAATTTATATATATATTAAGAAAGATACATCAAAGCCAGTATTAAATGCTCAACAGTTTTCTAGTTCCAGTAGTATATTTACAAGGTAACCTTGAATCCAGTATATTCATTTCTCATAATAGAACTGTTTTAAAACATAATTAAATCCAAAAATCTCGCATTGTGCTACTTTGGGTGGCCGATATGAACTTTCCATTTGAATTTGAAGACATCATAAATTGTTTTTGTGGGAAAAATGTTTTGAAGTAAAATAGAAAAAGCGTGTAGAACATGTCAGGCGAAAGTTGAAAATGTGCCAGTTCGATAACATCATATTATAAAGACTCAAACAGAGCCCGTTGTGTTTACAATTGATTAAGATAGTGCCTCTTCATTCACCAGAGTAGGAGTAGCAATAAATCGGAAGTTTCATGTGGGATATTCCATACCCACAAATTCCATACCTACCAATTATTGTTGTTGGATACGTCACAATTGATATTTCACTAAATTTGATCGTCTTGTTTATGTACTAATACCAACTGATTATTAACCAAAGCTCAAATAGTATATTGCGCTGAACATTGTTCATTCACAAGAGCGTAGAATATAATTAACTCAACTGTCATTGAGCTTCTGTTTACATCGGTCGTGAATGATCCAGTTGAATATAAAAATGTGTCCAAACAGCTGAAATCGAACATTTTGAAATTGAATTACCAGAATAAAATTTTAAAAGGTAGAGGTGAACGACTTATATCCTTTCTACACTAGAAGGAACAGGCTGAAAATTGTTAACATGATGTTTTGAAGTCAGATATTCAAAAGCGGTCAAGGTTAATCTAACAATTGGTCATGATGAGTTTATCTGATATCACCATTTCCAATTTCCGGATGGGTTGTATAAACTTTTTAACATTCAACAGAATAGTAAATCTTTCGAATCTTTGTACTCTCAGATTAACTGCTAGCTTTTTATTTCTAGCGAAACATACGACTTTTTCGAAGTAAATGTCCATTAAACTGAAGCCAAGGTTAATTTATCTTTTCCTGGTCTATTGAAAAAGATCCACGTGGTACTAAAGAACTTTCATGGCGAAATAAAAATCACTGCAGTTGATTTAACGTGAATACATCCACATTAGTCTCTTGGAAGTTTTTTTGGACTAATTGAGACGAATTCAATAAATCTCCGACACAGCATATGAAATTGAGCATCGACAGCAAGTTTTTTTATTGCCAAAAAATTTCAGATGTTTTTCTTAGAAGCACGAAGGGAGAACCAATTATCGTCGATATTTGAACAAGATGTGAAATAGCACAGGATATGAAGATTGGAATTTCCCTGAAACTTTAATAATGATAATAATATAGTTATTTATCGTATGTTATTTTTTACCTTGGAAATGGAGTCCACAGTTTGGAGTGTATTTCAGAATTAAATTACTTTTTTCTGGCTGTGGGTAAGTATCTGTATGATTTTTGGGACTGTCTCATTTCATCATTATCATGGCCGTACAATCTCGAGGTATTATGGCTAGTTCAATATAGTTGAAACCTACTGACTATGTGGATTACTACTTTAATATCAGTGCAACCATAATTTTCCCCCCCTTCCGTAAACTCGATCGCGTTAAGTTTTTTCTCGTTTGAAAACACCTGCCGTGAGCTACAAATTGAGCCCAAAGTGAATTCTTTAGCGACTTTTCAGAAGCTTTCGTTATTATTCGATATTTTTTGAAGTTTCTATTCCATCGATGAAAGATTCAGCATCTACAGCACTAGTATTTGAACTTGTTGCCTCGTTATTTCTTCAAAACTGAATTTTAAATATACTACTCCGCCACCGTAGAGGAGTTCCAGCCTCCAAGTTATTTTACCGATAGTAGTTCGCCACTATTTTCTACAAGTATATTGGACGAGGATCTGCGAAACGAGTGCTCTGCTCCAATAGTATGAATGCACACAACTTGTTTCACACATTCACCATTCCCATAACCAATGAAGAATCACCGATTTGCCAACTTTGAGCCATAGGACTTTCTTTCGATGCCTATAAGCATCAAAAGAAAGTCCTTTGAAAATGACAAATACTGTTTTCTTATTTAGTATGTAACCACAAATCTTGTACTGGTGCTTTCAAAATCATCCACAGAGAGATTAACAATCTCGTCACGTATAAAGACGCCAAAAATACCACACAATAATACAAACAATAACCTCACAAACTACACAATTTCCACTATACATATTCCAATTAACTACAGCAGGACCATAAGTCAAGTTGTGGCGTTATGGCAATGGATTTGCTCCAGAAACGTGAAAACCTAGGTACTCTCTAACGGCTATTATTAAAGTTGAATATATGGCTCCACTGCAGTTAACGCGAACGAATATTCGTAACATGACTACATGAAACTCAATTTTGAAAATAATTCGTGATATGACCTTACTTCATTAAATGTGCGATATGCTCATCTAACCCAACCTTTAACAAATAAA
This sequence comes from Galerucella calmariensis, assembly GCA_910591675.1. Taxonomy (NCBI): domain Eukaryota; kingdom Metazoa; phylum Arthropoda; class Insecta; order Coleoptera; family Chrysomelidae; genus Galerucella; species Galerucella calmariensis. Next base: position 11,817 of record CAJUYG010004969.1, on the reverse strand, counting down.
AACGAAATATTTGAAATAACTTCACTTCGTGAGAGCTGAGTGTTTATCAAATGAGTTCTCAATTGTATATTATTCAATAAATGAAATATTCCACTCATACGATTCTTCCAATTTGTGTAGTAGAAACCCGTCTGCTTGTATGAAGGCAGAAACGCGCTTTACGTCATAAAGATGGCTGCCCCATGGTGTGACGTCATTTGTTTACGTTCTTATTCGTGTATCACGCTCTGAGTTCTTGTGACCTAATTTGTTTCTGAAAGCTTTGAAAGTGGATAATGCCGAAAAAAAAACTTTGTATTCCAAGTATTGCATTGTTCCAGTGTGTAAATCAACGTCTATTAAAACTCCAGACTGAATATTTGTTACTTTACCTGGTGGCGTAAGCAAAAATTCCCTTAAGAGAATGGCATTACTTTTGTTTCTGAAGACCATTTTGATGTAAGTACCTACTTCTATGCTGGTAATTTTTATTCTTAAATAGTTTGAGGTTATGTACCTACATGTCTAAGAATCAATCATAAGAACATCATTTTACGACCACACATCGAAATATGGTTGGTATATATTATATAAATAAATAGTATATTAAGTATCAAGAACGGTAAGGGTTGTTTACCGGTCGACAGCAATGTTTGGAGACTGAGCGTAGCGAAGCCTCCAATTTTGCTGGAGACCGGTATTACCCTTAACGTTCGAAATGCTTAAACCATTTTTTGCGCGATCGTATTGAAATATTCGAATTTCGAATAAAATAATTTAAATTTCTTCGAAATGAAGGAAACGTCAAAAGTGACATTTATACTTCTCGATCAGTTTGAAATATAATTTGCATTTTGGTGAAATTGTTTTCATGCTATTTACTACTTTTTATATTGCTCTGGTCGATTCTGTTCATTAAAAAAATATCAATCTTCTTATTTTTTTTTTGTTCCTTTTGTGTAATGAATGAAGTAATATATTATTTAGGACCACTTAAATGTATGTAGGGCTAAGACGTCGGTAAGTAATTCACTTACGGACGTCTGAACGGTAAGTAAATCACTTACCGACGTGTTAGACTTAGAAACCAGTAAACACAACCTACCGACCTGACAACCGATGCTGTAAATAAACAAAAAAGATCGATAGCGCAAAAACATAGTTTAAATCGTACATAGGATAATGCTTCAACTCCTCTTATTCCCTCTGCATTAAAGCAGTTGTTTGACTTAATAAATTCAAGCAGAATAAATAAGTCTACTTTGGGCAAGTTATCAGTTTGTGCTTTTACAAAACCTTCGCTAGCCATATCTGTACTCACAAAATATGAAAGAATCGTCACTGAACACTGAACTAGTAAATAAAATATATTCTTCCAAATGTTGGCTGTTGGCCAAAGTGTTCACCATTTGCCAGCTTGCATTAGTTGGCAGTCGAACTTTTTGCTATACTAGCTGCTACTATCGGGTTAATCTTATCCATAGATAGAACATACAGTTAAATGAGGGAGAGTGGTTTTCCGTAATTCTGATTGTGAACCATGTCATAACTGTTTGCTCACATTTTCCATCATTACAATTCTAAATTTGGATTATCATAATTTGAGGGGAAATTGAAAAGTTTCCATTTTAATAGTATTTTAGGACCGTCCGATTGATAATAACTGTCGATTAACGTATACTTCTATTAATCTCTGACTCAGAGAAATCTTTTTTGTTTTGCGGAAATTTTTCATGCATGAACACAGACCATATGCAATCGATAAATGAAAATAACAATACCACCTCAATCTTCACACTGACAATCACTCAACCACACAGTGCAGTTACCATCAGTAGATCCTGTGCATTGATAAAAGCTTTCTTATGTAACCGATACCATGACTGGCGGCTAGAGATAGCTGGGAGATACTTAGCTGACAGATTTAACCAGGCATTGATAGACTCGCCCTGAGTGGTTGAAGCCTCCAAACTGAAAATTCCATGTATCTGGAATCTATTCAAGCCTTGCCATTTGTTTCATGTATTTACTTACATTAGCTTTACCGGAATCTTGATAAACCTCATTTCTTCCTGGCTGAAATATAGTCGAAGAAAAAATATATCCCCGGCCTGTCTGCTGAGTGCAGTTGGAGAAATTCGGTGACGTGATAAATGGAATATGATATTGGGGAGAAAGCCTCGGGGAAAGCCAACCCTATCTCGGAACATAAAGAATTTTATGTGGACTGTGTATTGTTTACCAGAATAATTGGATGTCTATTCGAGTGAAGCGAATTGAAGAAATTTATTCATTACCAAAAGCCTCCAGCTCGTCGAACGGTTATTATTTCTTCGGAAACAGAAAAAAAAATTTCATCGGTTTGACTGAACTTATTTTAATTGATCGTAAAGTTGTATCACTAAACTGTACAAGTATTTGTGTAGTCTTGCATAAGGTATGTGCGGCCAGTTCTATAAAAATGAAATAGCTGAAAACCAAAGAATTATCATCATGTCCAATAATCCAGTAGCTATTGAAGGGTTGGGTACTCCGGGTGGTCACCAGGTATCCCGAAGGCACCGTTAGTGACTGACTTTCGCGCAGCCATACATCCATTGTCACGGTTGCTAACAACGTAGATTACGGATTGTTTTATCGAGGTTCACTCCTCCTACAACCACACAACATAGCTGCCTCCCCTATGCTGCTGTTTTTTTATCGAGGTTTACTACTCTATTTTTCTTTGATCCGCGAGCAACTATTCGGGTTCCCATACTGGATCCTTATTTATTGCTTATCCCAAGGGTTGGTCGGTCATGAGGCCCTTACAGCTCGAAGAGCACGAGTCCCTTGATCACCCACTCCCTCTGGAGATACCCTATCAGCCATTGGGACGCGCCGTGTCGGGTAGGACAACCCCTCTACGGAGACTTGTATGAGAGATTAGAGGTGAATCACTTCCAGCCTCCCTCATCCAACCCTCCGAAGCACAGTGGTCTAGTATTCCATCCAATTTTGAATTGCAGCTGCTGGTGCCATTATTGGATCATGACTGCCAAATCATAATATTTTTATTGGCACAATGCACCGATCAAAAGCGGAGACTTCCGCTTGAAAGACTGTTGCACCATGTTCAACACTTTCAACAAGTTCGGAGTGTCCGCTGTAAACTAGCTCATGTTTAACACATGTAGAGATGATTCATTCCCCTTCCACTACTTTTCAGCTGAAATAAGGACCAGTTGCTGAAAATTTTCAGTTGGCAGATTATCCGAAGACAGGACTAATGGCTTCGTGGTGACACTCATTATTTGAGCATACTGTTCAGAAACTACTTACGTGTAAGTGTCACAACGATTCAAAAATTATTCTGTGTTCAGCTGACAGACAAAAAAAGATAATTATTAAAAAACGTCAGATCATTTTCTTTTCAATTTTATGTCACAGTTTTTTTAATTAGTTAAGCTTTATGTTATACTGAATGGATATTATTGTTAAAAATATTACGTTGGGAATAAAGAACCAAAACACACTACTGTCCACAATTAATGTTCTTCGTATTTTTCCCTCGTAAATTACATGGTCCTTCCATCCGTATGAACTTGAAAGCAGTGCAAAATAGTGTTCAAGAAGCCCGCATTTTTTGCAGTGGACCGTTCAAAGAGTAACAGAGGTTGGCTCGCTATTATTGGTTATGCATTAAGATTTGCCTAGTCGACTGGACTGGAAAGAAAATGTGAGTTCCTTCTTCCTTCATTTTTCGCTCATTTATATACCTGTTCCTTATAATAATTCCGTTTTCTAACAAAGTTTTATTGGGCAAAGTAGCAGTATTTGATCAATATTAATTGTTAGTTTGTTTGAACCCTATTTTATACTTATTTAACTCTTATTTAGTTAAATTGAAAGTAATTAGGACCTTAAGTGGTGTTTATTGGGAATAAAAAGATGGCAACTAATACCAACACCGAACTCAAAGTTCTAAATAAGAAAAGGGGGTCTGTAAAAGCGAAACTCACTAATTTTTCAATTTTTATCAATAAAATAAAGACGGATATAGATAATGGGATACAGATTAGCAATGCTTTAAAAATCCAGTTGAAGGAACGTACTTCTAATATTCAAAGCCTATTAGCAGACTCATTTGAACCTTTGCAAGACGAGTTAGATTTGCTTTCTGAAGATGTCAATGAGCAGTTGTCTGAGAGGTCTGAGTTCGAAAATAATTTTTATGAATCTGTCGCAGAGGCAAAATTATTAATTGACGGATTAGAACCAAAAAGTTCGAATAATATTCTCACGAACGGAGTTTCGGTTGGGGTTTCGGACGAGGTCACAGGTAATAGATCAGATTTAAAATTAGGTATTAGCCAAAGTATAAAATTACCCGATATAAAATTGCCAAGTTTTAACGGGGCACACGAGACCTGGCTAGAGTTTAGAGATCTATTTGTTTCGTTGATACATGAAAATAAGGATATTAATCAAATACAGAAATTTCACTATTTAAGAGCGTCTTTAGAGGGTAGCGCTGCACAAGTTATAAAATCCTTGGAGTTTTCTGCAGACAATTACCTGACTGCTTGGGATTTAGTTTGTAAGAGGTTTGAAAATAAAAAATTGCTGATACACAATCATGTTGAAGCCTTATTCAATTTAGGCAAGCTAGACAAAAGTACAGCAACCTCGGTTAATATCAGAAAAATAATAGATACAGTCTCAAAACATTTAAGGTCTCTAGAATCTCTCAATATGCCTACAGATCATTGGGATGTTTTAATTACCCATATAATAGTCAAAGGCTTAGATGATTTTTCAATATCTAAATGGAAAGAATATAAATTTCAAAAAGAGATTCCCTCGTTAAATGATATGTTTGAATTTCTAAAAAATAGGGCTGACTTATTAGAACGCTTGGAAATTAGTAGATATGAGCAAAATAAGTCATTTAATAAAGGTAAAGGTAGGACTTTGTTTTCTTCAAATGATTCCAATCGAGACACAAATAAAGAAAAGGCTTTTAAAAAATGTGATGTTTGTTCGGGAGAGCATTTGGTTTATTTGTGTGAAAAATTCAATGCCTTAACAGTGTCAGAAAGAAATGACCAAGCAAATAAATTGAGACTTTGTCATAGATGTCTTCGTCCTGGTCATTTTACAAAAAGTTGTCGTTTATTCGGTGCTTGTAAAACCTGTCATTCAAAGAAGCATAATACACTGCTTCACACTAGTCAGGACCGTCCGCTGGGGTTACAAAACACTACTGGTGCCAAAGGTACTGATTCGGCTTGCGTAACGACATGCTGTAGCTCGACGGTTCCTTGCAATAATAATCAGACTTTGTTGTCCACTGCTATTTTGAATATTTTCGTGAACGATAGAGCTTTTCCAGTTCGCGCTGTTTTAGACTCGGGCTCTCAGTCATCTTATGTTAGTGAGACTATGTGCAATAAGCTAGGGTTAAAAAAGGAAAAGATTAATCTTTCGGTTCCAGGAATAAATAGCAGAAATTTAAAATTACATTATAGATGCTCTATTGAGGTGTCCTCGAGGCATTATAATTACAAAACGCGACTAGTTTGCCTAGTGTTGCCGGAAATAACAACTTCTTTACCTGCGATTGAATTAGACATTGAAGGGTTGGGTATTCCACAAGAAATACAACTGGCAGATGAAAACTTTTATAAACCAGGCCCTATCGACATGCTAATCGGCGCCGATCTATTTTGGAATTTGCTTATAAATAGGCAATTTAGTTTAGGTTTTGATCGACCAGTTTTACAAGAAACACTACTCGGTTGGGTTATTTCGGGTAAAACCAGTGGCAGAGCCTCAGGTGTAACAAAAACGAAAGGACATGTAACGTTTTGTAAGTTTAGTCAAAATCTAGATACTATAGGGGTGCAAGAACAGTTAGAAAAGTTCTTTGAAATTGAAAATGTTCCTACAAAGGGAAAATGGTCTGCAGAGGAAATAGAATGCGAGGAGCATTTCGTAAAAACCACTATTCGGTTACCTAATGGCAGATTTCAGGTTTCGATACCATTTAAAAAGTCAGTTGACACTTTGGGTGACTCTTTCGAACAAGCAAAATATCGACTTGAGTCAATTGAACGTAAATTTGCAAAAAATCAAACTTTCAAAGATTTATATTCAAAATATTTAGACAGCTATGAATCTTTAGGCAAGATGAGAAAGGTTCCTTTATCAACAAGTGAAATTTGCTATTACCTACCTCATCACGGGGTATTACGCGACGAAAGTAAGACTACAAAACTCCGTGTGGTTTTCGACGCGTCGGCTCGTACAACAACTAATATTTCACTAAATAATTTACAAATGAAAGGGCCAGTGATTCAGGATGATATTTTAACAATTTTATTGCGCTTTAGACAACATCGGTACGTGGTAACAGCAGATATCGAAAAAATGTATTTACAAGTATTGGTAACGCCTGAGCAACGAAATTTACAACGGATTTTATGGAGGGGTGCCCCCACCGAGGAGTTGTCTGTTTACGAGTTACTGACAGTCACATTTGGAATGACAAGTTCTCCGTTTCTAGCAACTCGTTGCCTTAAAGAGTTAGCGCAAGAATGTAAAATTGAAAGGCCACATATTGCGGAAATAATCGAACACGATTTTTACGTCGACGATATACTTACCGGTTTTGATGATTTGAATTCAGCAAAAAATAGTTGCCTGGAATTAGCGAATGTTTTATCGTCGGGATGTTTTCCGCTAAGAAAATGGCGAACAAATGAGCCAGAAATTTTAGAAAATTTGAGATCGACATTTTGCGCGGAGCAATCGGACTTGTCTTTCTGTGATGATGACATTTCAAAAACGCTAGGCTTGGCATGGTCTAGCAAAGGTGATCAGCTTGCATATAAGATTAATGTTTCTACTAATCGTAAAGTTACAAAGCGAGTGATGTTGTCATGCATAGCACGGTTGTTCGATCCTCTGGGATTGTTAAGTCCATGTGTGATTCTAGCAAAGGTAATGCTTCAAAAATTGTGGCAACATAACTTGGAATGGGATGCAGCTGTTTCCATCGATTTGCAAAATTCATGGAATAGATTCATATGTGATTTGAATTTCTTGAATAATTTAAGAATAGATCGTCACGTAGTTTGTGCAAATTCAAAAAGAGTGGAGCTGCATGCATTCTCAGACGCGAGTGAGGTCGCTTTTGGTGCGTGCGTTTATATTTTATCGGAGGACGAAACGGGCAAGAAATATTGTCGTTTGCTAATGTCCAAATCAAAAGTCGCACCGATAAAGACTTTGACCATTCCACGCTTAGAGTTATGCGCAGCTCATGTTCTTGCAAAATTAGTAGACAAAGTTACAGAGTCTTTGAGGTTAAATTTCGATAGGTTAGTGTTCTGGACCGACTCTAAAATAATTTTAGGTTGGATAAATACATCCACTAATTTATTGAAACCATTCGTTCGTAATCGCATAGCGGAAATACAGGAACTTACCCAAGCCGCAGCATGGCGTTACGTACCGTCTGCGGAAAATCCTGCAGATTTGCTTAGTAGAGGCGTAAGTCCTTCAGACATTGCTAGCAAGATTTTATGGTGGCATGGTCCACATTGGTTAGTGGAAGATAATGAATCGTGGCCACCCAATAAAAATAATAATGAGAGCGTTGACTTGCCTGAGTTAAGGAGTATAGTTTTATTTTCACTACTTGAAAGTTTCCCGTTTGAAAGGTTCTCAAAATTAAACAGATTACAAAGGTGTATGGCCTATGTGTTGAGGTTCATAAATAATTGTCGTAGTAAGCAAGAGAATCGGCAGTTCGGGGTATTAACGGCTTCTGAATTAGAAAATGCTCTAGGGATTTTAGTCAAAATGTCACAAACTATTTCTTTTCCTGAAGAACAAAGGCGTTTACAGCAAGGCCAGTCTATTGATAAAAGAAGTAAAATCTTCAGTTTAAATCCGTTTATGGATATGTTCGGGATAATCAGAGTTGGAGGGAGATTGAAAAACTCTGGATTAACTTATAACAGAATACATCCAATGTTATTATCTGGGAAACATTATTTGAGTAAACTTATTGTTGAGAATGAGCATAAAATGTTACTTCATGCGGGTCCCCAACAGACCCTATTCAGTGTGTTACAAAAGTATTGGGTTATGGCTGGTAGAAACCTATCGAAATATGTTGTTCACCACTGCATGAAATGTTACAGATTTAAAACTAAATTAATTCAACCCATTATGGGTGATCTGCCTAAGGATAGATTTCTGTCAGGTTTCCCATTTCAGGTAACCGGTATTGATTATGCCGGGCCTTTTATGACCCTAAATAAAAAAGGTCGCGGTGCTAAACTCGTGAAAGGTTACGTGTGCCTTTTCGTGTGCTTCTCCTGTAAGGCTATTCATTTAGAGCTTGTTTCGGACCTCTCAACCGAAACTTTTCTTTTAGCTTTGAAACGCTTCATAAGCAGGCGGGGAAAACCGTCACATTTATATTCGGACAATGGCTCTAATTTTGTGGGGGCTAACCACGAACTCAAAGAACTGCAAACCTTTTTTAATAAACAGGAAAGCTCAATTGGTGAATTTGTAAATGATCAAAGTATTAGTTGGCATTTTGGTCCCGCATACGCACCTCATTTTGGGGGTCTTTGGGAGGCTGGGGTCAAGTCCGTAAAACACCATTTAAAACGGGTTTTGGGGAATTCACATTGTACATATGAAGAGTTTAATACGCTACTTTGTCAAATAGAAGGAATCCTTAACTCTCGCCCACTTTCTCCACTATCCACGGATCCACTAGATCCATTTCCCTTGACTCCTTCACATTTCATCATTGGAAGACCGATAACGGCAGCATTGGAACCTGATCTGAGTCATCTCCAAGAGAATAGGTTGTCAAGATACCAGCGCTTGGAGCAGCTACGCCAACATTTCTGGTCGAGATGGTATAAAGAGTACATCTCTAATCTGCAGCAGCGTACTAAGTGGCAGACAAGTGACGGAAAGTTAGAGATTGGTAAATTAGTTATCATAAAGGACGATAAGTTACCGCCGATAAATTGGAGACTCGGGCGTATCACGAAGTTGTACCCGGGCAAAGACAATATTTCGCGTGTATGTGATATTTACACCGCCAATGGAACTATCAGACGTGATTTTACAAAAATTTGCCCTCTACCCGATAGTGACTAAGCTGGAAAGTGCTAAACGGATTGTCCAATTGTAACCAGTTCAAGAACATAAATATTTATTTTTGTTTTAAAGCTGATTGCTTTAAGGTCGGGGGTATGTTCAGAAACTACTTACGTGTAAGTGTCACAACGATTCAAAAATTATTCTGTGTTCAGCTGACAGACAAAAAAAGATAATTATTAAAAAACGTCAGATCATTTTCTTTTCAATTTTATGTCACAGTTTTTTTAATTAGTTAAGCTTTATGTTATACTGAATTGATATTATTGTTAAAAATATTACGTTGGGAATAAAGAACCAAAACACACTACAGTCCACAATTAATGTTCTTCGTATTTTTCCCTCGTAAATTACACATACGATTGTAGAAACGTGGGTATGTAGAAACAAGGATAGTAAAAACAGCTTACCCATGGACGAATGTATGATACGTTTCCTTCTCATACAATTACTTCATAACAGCGAAGTGTTGGAGTGGAACTTTAGGCGGAGAAAATCAAAGTGGCTGCAACATTAAACAAAATTGATTGCACTGGAAATCCACTAAGCGGTTGGAGTCTATAAATTCAAATATACGAATATAAAGTAAAAATTTCGAAAGAATAACGCGTCTATTATTCGTTTACTGATAAAACTTTCATAATAAATTCATGCTATACCTCGGAGAAGTTTGGAAAATCTTCCTAATCAATGTACATAAAGTTTTTAAATTTGTTAAAGCAAAAAAAGTAATCAAAGTGTGTTTCAAAATTGTTACAAACTCTTTAAATGTATACAGTAAATAGGAGAGGCTTTTATATTAATTTTCAAAGAGTGTTCGTGGCAATTTTTTCTCGTGAAATTACAAAGAATTTGGTTGAATTTCCAGTAGATATACTAGGAAAGTTCTGCAACCACTATAGGGAAATTGATGCATTAGAGAGGGGATTGGATGTGTGATGTGTGAGTCTGAGAGGCTGTGACGTCGTCGCCGACTTAGATTGAAAAAAAAGTGTGTGAGAATTGAACCATCGACCTATGCGTCTGTCTCAGCTTTTTGTACGATATACCGGGTGATTTGGAGATAACAAACGGTGTCAAATTGATACAGGGCCCTCACAAGGCGCGCTTTTTGAGTAATATATGAGTAATAAAGTAGCTCCTTGGACCAAATTGTGTACCAGGTGGCATCAAAGTTCCATACGATGTAATGTTTATACAGGCTGAACTAAAGTATGATTTGGATTGTCATGACACGTTGAACGTTACATGTTACGCATGTTACGTCAAACTTCACGCGCTACGTCGAATGTTACGAGCGGTGCACGAATTCAGTCCAGTGGCGTGACAGGGGTTCGCATGTTATGATATTGGGCATTGTTGTGGAAAATTTGTGCACCTGTTCGAGATTATTCAACAACTTCTTATGGAGGCTTCAAGTTACCGAATGTTACGTTAACATTGTTGTGTATATTTTTGTAAGCTACTCAATGACTTCCGCTCTTTTCCAAGGTATCCAAAACTAACTTTATATTCTTGCTTCCGATAACCGTCTATTTGATTGAAAATTTGGTAGTTTAAGCAATTTTGCGTAATGTGTTATGTCAATATCGGACAGTGCGCAATTGGGTAGCTTTATCAGCTTATTGCTTTCACAAATATGATCCAAAACCGCCTTTTGAGTACTTTTTCAGGTACAGACCGGATTCCACACGACCCATAGCCTTATTATGACGGACATCTTCTTCTAACTTATTTTGCGCATGCTTTGCAATAATGACAGTTTTGCAGTCCCAGCTGCACCACCTGACAAAGCTCTAAGTGCTAAAAGGACAGAAAACAAAGGGATGAAAGTAAGAGAACCTCCAGTTTCCGCTACAGGTATTACTCGAGCAGCATCAACTCCTCTCCTTCCACGAAATTCTTTAGTTCATGCTTTGGCTGCTCGTAGGCCAACTTTGCATTGTCTTCCAATAAAGACCCAATCTTAATGGACCTTCACACTTTCAGAATAACATCTTTAACCTGTTTCTTAAAAGGACGACTACGCCAACGTTCCAATCCAGCTTTCTTCTCACTTTCATTCCACTTGTCACAAGATATCCTCCCAAAGAAGGGTCTTTTGATGAGACACTAGCTCAAGCTTCATCTCCCAGCTCCTTGCCTGCTTTGTGTCGTTCGTCAAGAGATTTATTTGCCAATGTGCTTTAACACAAAATTCTTGTGCAACTATAATAAGATCGATGAGTGATTTGTCCTCATTCAGGAGAGTGTTTAGCTTTCATGTGTTTTCACAAGAATGTGAATCAACAAAATTGGAATGAAAACTGTGAAAAATGGCATGAATAAAGTAAGCGTTCATGTAAATCTGACCATGTATGGATGATAGTTTTTGAAAAATGTGAAATAATTACCACTATATCGTGTAAGTCCACTTCGTACAAGGATAATATTCACCTTCATACATTGTGACGTACAACCTAATCTAAATTAAAATTACCGATACTTATATTGTACTCACGGGATATTTGCCGGTTTGCTCAACGGAGAAGGGGAGGTTCGTGAAGAACTCGCAAAAAAACATTTGATCTTAATTGGGCGCCAGGAAGTCCATGGCCAAATACCCCTAGATCTACTACTCACGCGACTTACCAAACATAAGCAGGTAAAGTACCAAATAAAACA
>CAJUYG010004968.1:0-15132 GCA_910591675.1 Galerucella calmariensis | reverse complement strand
CACTGTGTGAAAATAATATCATTCATATAAATTTTCATCCTTTTTATTCCATTTTTTACCGCTAGCTTATCAAGCTGAACTAACGTTTGACCTAAATCAAAGTTAATTATATCGGTATTAAATAAGGCTTGGCTAAATTTCATCCTGTTTTTGATCCGTATGTTCATCCTTAACGAAACACGGTTATTTTCAAATTGCAGAATTGGTAATTTATGCGCCTCTAAATTATTCAGTACTTTATATACTGCTGGCTTGCGAATATCTTTCATTATTTCTGTGGAAACTATTCTATCTTCTCTTGTAGGCTGAGCTTTATTCTGACGAGTTTTTGACCTCGTTATTGCTAAAACGTGAGCATTGTCAATGTACAAGTCTTTTAATTCATTCACGGATATCCTTGAAATGCTGTCCGCATAATTTGAATTTCCTTTCAAATATTGTATTTCGAAGTTGTATTCTTCTAGGTCTAGTCTAATCCTTGTAAGTTTCGAAGTTGGTTCTGTCATCGAAAAAAGATGTGTTAACGGCTTATGATCCGTTTTCACAATAAAATGTGGAGAGCCATATAAATAACACTTAAAATGATTAATTCCCCAATGGATAGCTAACAATTCTTTCATGATTATAGGTTTATTTATTTCGCTTTTCTTAAAACTTCGCGATGCATAAGCTATAGGTAGATCTATACTTTCGTATTCTTGGCTAAGTATTGCAGAACACGCAATATTTGAAGCATCTGTTGTCAATATAAATTTTTTATTGAAATCTGGATATTTCAGAATAGGCGGCTGAATTAATGCCGATTTTATTATTTGGAATGATTTTTCGCAGTCTTCTGACCACTCGAATTTTACATTTTTCCTAGATAATTTATTGAGAGGTATGCATATTTCAGCGAAATTGGGAATGAAACGTCTGTAATAGTTACAGAATGCTACGAACCTTTTAGATTCTTCTGAATTTTTGGGAACTGGATACTGCTCAATGACTGAATATTTTGCCTTGTCGGGTAGAACCCCTTCACTAGACAAATTGTGTCCTAAATATGTTACTTCTCGTCTGAAGAATTGACATTTTTGTGGATTTAATTTAAGGTTGAATTTCCGACATGTGCTAAACACCCTTTCGAGATTACTTAAATGATGATTTTCTGACATCCCTATTACAACTATATCATCCATATAAAGAAATGCTTTTTCTGGAGTTAATCCTGAAAATGCTATAGACATCATCCTTGAAAAACTATTTGGACTTATATTTAAACCAAATGGTAATCTTGTATACTGAAAGGAACCTTTTTCTGTGCTAAAAGATGTATATTTCCTTGAAGACGGTTCTAAGGGAATTTGATGAAAACCTGACATAAGATCTATGACTGAAAACCATTTCGACCTCCCTAGCTGATCTAAGATCGAATCTATTCTAGGTAATGGAAATTTATCTGTGACTATTTTCTTATTTAATTGCCTGAAATCTATGCAAAGTCTCCAAGATTTTTCTCCATTGATTGCCTTCTTGGGAACAAGTAAAACTGGACTGTTATAATCTGAGATTGAAGATTCAATTATACCTTGATCTAATAACTTTTGGACCTGATCGTTAAGTTCTGAAGATTGAGAATGTGGCGTGCGATAATTTTTAATATATACTGGAGTATCATCCTTTACCAATAGCTTTTGCTCATAAAAATTATTATGCGTTAAAATGTCATTTTTTAAAGCAAAAATATCTGAAAAATTCTCACAAAGATTTATTAGCTTATCCCTAACGTATTCTGGTACCTCTAAATTCAATGTTTTTCTTAATTCTTTCATCCTATTCTTACTTTCATTCGTCACAGCATATACATGAAATAAATTTAAATCCAATATTTTAATGTTATTTGTATTTATCGACTTGCTTTCATAATTTGTATTTAAAATTCTGACATAAGGATTAGTTTTTGATATAATAGATCTTGCTATAAATATTCCTGGTAATAATTCTTGTTGCTCGACAACTTTATCCTGTCTTAAATTTTTGAAACTTTCTACAAACCGATAGACTTCACATCTAGGCGGTATTGCTATAGTATCATATTCAGGATTATCAAAAATTTCTAATGTTACTCTATTCTTGGATTTGCAATCTATGTATAATTTTAATTCTGAATAATCTAAAATACAATTATAATTTCTTATGAAATCCCTACCTAGAATTCCATTCGTAGGTATAGGAAATTCCTCTTTCACTACATGAAAACAATGTCTAAATGCTACACCCTTAATAAAAAGAAAAGTTTCTATTGTACCCAAAGTTTTAATTTCTCCCTGAGTTATTCCTTTAATGTTTAAGATTTGTGTTGTTTTTATTAAGTGATGTGGAAAATTATCTGAAATTTTTAATAACGATATATCTGCACCTGTATCTAATATAAAAGTATCTATATTATCCGATATGTCAGTTTTAATTTGCACAAAGTTTGAAAGAGTTAAATCAAAGTTATAAATATAACGATTATTGTTAAGCAAGTTGTTTAAAATTTTGGATTTTTCACCTTTCTTTTTCAAAACCCCAATTCTTTTTGTTCGTCTTCCTCTCTACTTTCTTCACTTTCACACATTCTTACATTCCTATAATTATTGTTGAACCTATTGGTAGGTCTTTCTCTATACTCGTTTGAACTACCTTTATATCCCTTGAATCTCCTTTCTCCTTGATTCTCCTGAAATCTCCTATTATTGTCATAGTTACCTTTCCTATGAAAGTTATTTCCTCCATTATGATTAGCATAAGAATTTCTTCGCTGAGGAAAATACCTATTTCCCGACCAAAACTTATTCCTATCTGCCTTATAATGCAGAACACTCTCTGTTGACTGATTGTTTCCCACATTGATGGAAACCAGTTTAGTCATCACCTCTTGTGGTGTCGTAAAATTTCCAGCTGCTATAACGGTTTTTGTCCATTCTGAAGCTGCGTTGTCTATCACTGATCTTACTGCTGCTTCTGTAGTATACTTTGTTGCTAAGTGTACTGGCATTCCTTCTGCCAAATACGCGGCTTGTAAACTTTCGGTCAGTTTCTCCATTTCGGAAGCATATCCGACGAGATCTTTATTATTTTGCCTCAGTTTACTTAGTTTAGCACTTATCAAACTAGTGCTGTCTCCTCTGAGTCCTTTCTTAAGTGTATCGACTATTTCTCTCAGAGAATTCTCGGTAGTAATCAAAACCCTGGCTTTTCCAGTCAGTCTTGTTTTCACAAATAACACAGCATTTCTCTCATGCTCTGCTGCGTATACTTGAAGTAAGCTAACCGCATCTACAAAAGACTGTAGTTTGCTTGTATCTCCATTAAACTCGTTTGGTAATATCTTACCAGCTAAATTGAAAAAATCATTCATACTTAATGCCATTTTATCTTTGCTTGTTGCTTCTAATACCTCTTTGCTAATTAAATTATTACGCGTAATTAATTGAGACGGAATTTTATACCGACAATCTAACACTTGAAATGCTTTCTCTACCTTATCTCTGATTTTGTCAAAATATAAAATGCATGTATTCTGCTGATCCTCGTCTAATTTATACCAATTCTTATTTATTAACTTAGAGAAATTATTAAATGAATCACACAACTTATTTATTATATCTATCTGACTTTCTGAACTTTTAGGAACCTCCTTTTTTAACACTCGCTTACTATTCTTACGTATATCTTCTAGAATTAAATTCAATCTAATCTCAAATTCTTCCCACGTTACTGCATTTCCATCACTCGAGGACATTTAAAATTAAATGATTCATTCTCAACAATAGGAAAATTTAAAAAAAATATCAAATACTAACGCAACAACAACAAAACAGAATATATCCTTAAAGTTTACAAAAAAAAATTCTCACCATCCTAAAGGTTCAGTGTGCTTTGCTGTAGGTTTCTTCTTATGTTCCTCTTCAGTTGTCTTCTATAGTTCCATCCTGATTGTAGTACCAAAACCACAATGATATAAATAAGGGCCGTCATCTCCGGATCTGCTTTGGTTTCTTCCTGGACTATGAAATTGCTGTTGACCACACCATTTTCCTGGACCTCTTGCTTCGTTGACTTACCACCCATTTTCACAGAATTCCAATTGTTTGCAGGATCGCCATGTAATGTGTGTATCCTACTATGGATACTTGGTGCATTAGAAGTGTGGAAGGGCCTCTGACTAGGTGGTGTTGCCGGTCACTTGGTGTGTCATCTCACAGGAATAAAACAACTACTGGAATCACTGAGACATGTTCTCTTTATTACCTTACTTTACTATGATACATTAACTCACTTATTACTAGTACTAATTAGGATCTTAATTAAAAAGGATTAGGATGAATAAACTACATTTAGAATAATTTAGAATGAATGAATCGAATCGAATGAATGAATTGAATGAATTGAATTGAATGTTAAAGTACTTTCGTTTAATATATTTATACGACGAGTCAAGTTCACCGTTTCGTAAACATAAACAATTTCTGTTTACATTTACTTCGGACTCTGAACTTGACATCCTACGTGAGACCTTTCTGTTTTTATATATGTAAACGATTTCTGCTATATCGACGTTAGCTTCAAGGGAATTTATGTCTTTTAATCATAATAATACCATAATGATAATTTAAATAATTAATAAATAATATTTCGGCCAAAAGGCATCACAAGTTGTTTGAATTGTAAAAATTTACCAGTGAATTCAACAGTTTATCAATGTTTTTTATTTTGTAGCTTCTTATTTTTTCAATTGCAGGATTACTGATTGTTTCATGATGGCGGACACGAAAAAAAAATGCAGACAATACAGTTTGGACTACTTGAAGTTCGGATTCATTGCATCTCCATTAAATCAACACTTGCCGATGTGTCTCATATTATGTGAAAAAATATTCAGTAACGATGCCATGAAGCCTTCAAAAATGGATGACCACTTATTAAGAGTACATGCTGACAGAAAAAGTAAGCCCTCGTCAATAACATATGCGTCTTTGGTCTGGTGGACAAAGACGACACAAAAGAATGCAATGAAGAGACTAGGCAAGGTGCAAAGACTTGCATGTCTCAGCATTGCAGGATGCATGAGAAGCACGCCAACGGCAGCACTAGAAGCCTTATTCGACCTTCCTCCACTACACCTCGTGATAATGGGGGAAGCAAGGATGGGACTATTTAGGCAGCAAGATAATCTGAGCAACAAAATAGTTAGATCAGGACACACATCTGTTAAAGACATCATAAGTGAAGCCATTTTAGATATGAAAACAGACTATATGGCCACTTAACTTTTCTCAAGCCCTAAATATGAGGTAGAAATACCTCACAGAAAGGACTGGCAAGACCCAAGCAGACTGAAATTTCCCCGAGGAGAGACCTGGTACACAGACGGATCACAGACAGGGGAAGGAACAGGAGCAGGAGTGTACAGTGGAAAGAGAAACACAAAAGGCTCTTTCTCACTAGGCAAACATACCTCTGTATTTCAGGCAGAGATCTATGCCTTCCTAGAATGTGTCAGAATTAACAAATATAGGACTGACACTCATAGGATAAACATACTAACTGATAGCCAGGCAGTCCTTGCGGCTTTAAATAGCCGCAAGGTAACATCCAGACTAGTAGAAGAATGTCAGTGTTGTGTCCCTTTAATAATTTGATTAAGGATTTAGGAGTGAAGTTTAGAAATAAAGGTAGCCGGTTCACTTGATATATTTTATTTTCACTGTATATATATTAATGGCTGTGTCCGACATACAACTGATGTACTCCCCACTAGGCCCATATCGGCGCAAGCGCAATACTTATGAATATGAATATATTACAATACCTCCCCTCTACAAAGAAAAATTACTCGTATATACATAAAAAAAATAGTTAATTTAACTTAACGACAATATTATAAGATTAACCTATCAATCGGTTTGACATTTCTTTTTGGGCGCAAATTTTCCACTTGCACAGGCGCACTTTCTACAATTTCAATGCTACCCTCACTATTCTCACTAATGTCACTATTACTAACATTATTTACAATATTTACATTATCGTTATTAGAAACTTCAACTGAAACAGTTTCAACCTCTTGCTTTGTTTCGTCAGAGGTAAAAATTGGGCTACATAACCTCGATTTAATCTGATTCAGATGACGTTTCCAAATGGCATTGTTTACTTCAGGTATTTTAACTAAGTAAGTAGTTTTACCAATTCGCTTAAAAATATTACCTTTAATCCAAGTAACCTTATTAGAATTTCTATAATCTTTAACAATAACTTTATCCTCATTCTTAAATTCTAAATACCTTTTTCCCTTGTGATATTCTTTTTGTTTATTTTGTTTATTTGTAACATAATTTTTTTAAATGGTATTTTTACATTTATTTTCAGGTAACAAAATATCAAATCTCGTGCGTAATTTCCTTCCAAACATAATATTACTAGGACTTTGCCCTATTGTAGAATGCACCGTATTTCTAAAATCGAATAGAAAATTGTTTATACATTTATTTACATCTATATTTTTATTTTTACCCAATGCATTTTTTATTGAATTTTTTATAGTTTTAACAGCATTTTCTGCTTGTCCATTGGAAGAAGGGTGAAATGGTGGAGAAGTACAGTGTTTAATATTATTCAAGGATAAAAATTCTTGAAATTCTCTAGAGGTAAATGTAGTACCATTATCAGAAACTAATTGGCGTGGTAGGCCAAATCTTGCAAAACAACTACGCAATACATTAATAGTTGCAGTAGAAGTTATAGATGTCATTGGGTAAACCTCAATCCATTTAGAGTGTGCGTCCACGATTATAAAAAAATACCTATTTAGAAAAGGACCCAAAAAATCTATATGCAGTCTGGACCATATTTCCTGTGGCCAAGTCCAAGTGTTTAATACAGCAGCGTTGGGACTTTTTTTATAAATTGTGCAATTTTCACAAGAACTACAAAGTTTCTCGATATCTTCATCTAGTTTTGGCCACCAGAAGTATGATCTAGCTAAACTTTTCATCTTAACAATTCCCATATGAGAGCGATGTAAATCATTCAAAATTAAATTCCTCAATTTTTGTGGAATTATTAATCTATTATTCCAAAGTAAACATTCTTGTTCAATACCTAGATCATTTTTAATTCTGTAAAAATCATTTAGGTTTTCCTCAATTTTATTAGGCCACCCTGTACGAACATATTTAATAACCTGCGCTAAATGTTTATCTTGAGTTGATTCTTTTTGAATTAGTTTAAAATCGATAGGAAAATTTTTATTATTTTCAAAATAATTCATAAAATTTATATCTACTGTATCATTTACTAGGTTTTGTTCAGACAGAGGTAATCGTGATAAGCAATCCGCATAATTTTTATCGGATGGTACAAATTCTACATCATATTGATAATTTGATAATATGACGGCCCATCTGCGCAAACGGTTAGCTGCAAATTGAGGAATACCTTTCCCTGGATGAAAAATCGAAACGAGTGGTTTGTGGTCGACAACCAACGTGAAATGCCTAGCAAACAAATATTGGTAAAATTTACCTAGACCAAAAATAATAGCAAGTCCTTCTTTTTCAATTTGTGAGTAGTTAGCTTCAGCGGCTGATAAAGTCCGAGAAGCATATGCAATAGGCTTCTCGGTACCATCAGTAAAAATATGTGTAATGACCGCCCCGATTCCATAATTTGATGCATCGGTAATTAACCTTAATGGTAAGTCCGGGTCATAATGCACAAGGATTTCCGCAGATATCAATAAATTTTTAACTTTATTAAAAGCTCTATCACAATTTATTGACCACGCCCACTCCACGTTATTTTTCAAAAGATTATAAAATTTCTGATTTAGGAGTGAAGTTTAGAAATAAAGGTAGCCGGTTCACTTGATATATTTTATTTCCACTGTATATCTATTAATGGCTGTGTCCGACATACAACTGATGTACTCCCCACTAGGCCCATATCGGCGCAAGCGCAATACTTAAATATGAATACATTACAGTCAGAAAGAACTAAATGAACTAGCAGACCACATTAAAGTAAGATTGGTGTGGGTGCCGGGACATAATGGTATTTCTGGAAATGAACAAGCTGATGAACTCGCAAAAAGAGGTTCAGCAACAGCATATGTTGGACCAGAACCAGCTCTTGGGACCACAAAAAAGGTAGTCCGAGCGCAAATACAAAATGGGTACAAAGCCAACATAGACTTCATTGGAGGAACACTCCGAAACAGGTACACAGCAAAACCTTCATAGGTGACACATGTGCAAAACGGGCAAAAGAACTACTGAATATCAGCAGGAATAAGCTAAGAATTATTACAGGTTATCTAACGGGTCATACCCCGTTAAAGGATCACCTGCATAAAATAGGGTTATATAACGGGGACCTCAGCTGCAGACTATGTGGCATGGAGATCAAGACCGTGACCCATATCTTGTCTGACTGTGAGGCACTGCACTCGAGAAGACGGGCAATCTTCGGAGAGGCCAATGTGCCACCTGAAGTATATGGCACACATCCAATGGACCTACACCGTCTACTCGAAGGTACGGGGATAACTGGATATGTGGACTAAATATGGGAGCAGAGTACAATAAGCCAATAGGCTGCAGTGCTCCCGGCATCTGAACGGCTCCCAAAATGGAAAAAAAAGCCCTCGTCATTTTTTCAAGCACTTGAAGAAAAACTATACAAAAGGCCATCAACAAGATCGATGTTTGCGTCATCATCTATTGAAGACGATGATGTTTTAGGTGTATAACTTGGGTGAGTTATGCGTTATAAAATAAAACACCACTAACACCAGGATATTTTATAACTACATTTATTCATCATTGATTAAGTACAACTAAAAACTGTCAATCAAAAAACGCAGCTATTTTTAATATCATGCCGCGTTAGGCAACACACACGACATGTGTTGTACTGTTGGGTTGCCTAACCACAGACACTAATAATACCATATTATACATCTCCCTTCACAAGTTTAGTCTTTCTGGTTTTTTAATGATTCGCCCAGATCGCGTGGTTACAACTTTTACATTTTCATTCAACTGTGTTTCTGGTACTGGTATGACATGTCTTGAATCAACAAACTCTGAACATTTAGGTCTAGGTACACTTACAGAAGGGGGAGCATCACTATCAGCAGAGAACTGATTTGCAGAATCAAGTGAGTGATCGGTTAGCTTGAAAGGGTTTTCAGATGGTTTAATATCAATACGGTTCCTTCTGATAGTGTTGCCTCTGCAATCCTGCAAGACATAAGATCTTGGACTTTTATGAACATCTTCAATTCTAGCAGGTTCCCAAATGTTATTTTTGTGATTTAATAAAGTCACATTTGAGCCTTTATTAAGAGGTTTCAAACTTTTGGCGTTTATGTTATAATGCTTTTCATTTATTTTACGTTTAGAAAGTATCTTTTCTTTTACATTTTCACATAATTTGGGCTGTAGTAGATCACAAGCAATTGGAACTTTAGTCTTGCAGTTTCTACTATTTAATAACTGTGATGGTGAATAGCCCATTCCTTTTAAGGTAGAATTTCTATAATTTAACAATGCACAACTTAAATCACCTTTTCCCTCCTCCAATGATTTTTTTAGAAGGTTCTTTGCAATTGCTACGGCTTTTTCAGCCAACCCATTTGATTGTGGGTATTCGGGACTACGAGTGACAAGAGTAAAGTTCCAATTCTTAGCAAAATCTAAAAATTTTTCGCTATTATAGGGTACATTGTCACTAACAACAATTAATATCAGGGGCTCCAAATCTTGCAAAAACTGGTTTTATCTGTGAAATAATAGACTCAGCACTTTTATTTCTTATAGGCAAAATCTCAAGCCAGTTTGAATAAGCATCAAACAAAACACAATAACTTTTATAAGCATATGTGAAAATGTCAGAACCAACGCGTTCCCATGGCCTTTCAGGTATTGGATATTGAAGAAGATTTTGTTTTGGATTTTTTCTAGAGAATTTTTCACAAATGTTACAAGTTTTTATGAATGACTCAATATCTGTTGTAATACCTGGCCAATAAAATACTTTTCTGGCCTGTGATTTTGTCTTTTCTATTCCTATGTGCCCTTCATGTAGAAGTTTAATCATTTCTACTCTTAACTTATAGGGAACAATCAACTTATTTTCTAAAAATAACAAGTTTTCGTATACAAATAATTTTTCTCTTAATTTGTAAAAATGTCTAACATTTTCTGGGATCTTATACTTTTGAAGTGGCCAACCATTTCTAATAAAATTTATGACAGTGCTAAGCTGTGGATCGTTCATTGTTTCCAGTGAGAATTGTTTAACTCTATTGGTAGATATAGGCAAGGATCGAATTATGGAATGAACTGCAAAATCTATTTCATTTTCAGACTGTAACGTTAATTTTATTCACTCTCCTTATATTTAAATATTTATTAAATTATCTTATGGATGGCGAGTAGCCAGTCCTTTCTCATGCCCAGCGCCGAGAAATGTATCGAGTTTAACTTTATCTATAGTCGATGAAAGACAAATTTTTAAGTTTATTTGCGGGTCAAATCGATACCGTCTATAGTAAAAATAGTCACTTCGGTTTACCATAAATTATTTTTAACACAAATGAATGAAGAATCCACTTACGGAATTTAAATTACATTCCCATTCCAAACAAAGGTGTATGATACAGATATGCAACGTATGTGCATTATCATTCACATGATTTCATGTTTTATATTTAAACAGAATCAAGCAGAGATTTTGTCTTTCTGTGACAAAATGTTAAATTAACAACTTGAAATTTATTTGGTGAGAGTTTCACCTAAACTTTTTTTTCTAAGTGCATTCATGTGAATGGTAAGTAGTTTCGCTTAAATTCATATGTTACATATTTAACTTTGCTTTTCTCAATATATAGTAGCTTTTCTTATTATTTTCTCTAGCGTTCCAGTACCAGATATATCGATAACGTTTTTTTTTATATTTTTTTTGTGTGTTTTTTTTTTATCTTGTTGAAGACACTTGATATACCTTTTAATATATTTACCGGCATTAACAATACATTTTTATTGCTTTCCTTCATTATTTTTTTTATAGTAAAATACAGGATGTTGCTTTTTTTTGTTTTATGAACCACGTTTTTAAATATTCATTTTTCAATCTGTACATCATATAACAACCAGCACCATTTCCATTTTAATCTCCAGATATCCTGCATTTTACTATGTTCATTTAACATATATCTGATTCAAGTGTTCTTTCTAGCACTTTCTTCGTACCTAAAGTTATATATATCTTTATATATATAACCACTACTTCTTCTACTATTACTACTACTACAACTACTACTACCACAACAACTACTACTACTAATATGTTCTGGCAATAAACCTCCATAAGACACCGGACCTCCGAAAGACACCGGACCTCCAAAGACCCGGACCAAAAGACGCCAGACATGAAGTCAGAAGAAGACAGGAAAGTACCGTCACTATTAACAATTAACAATTGTTGAAACCAGAGTACTCGAACTGTGATATTTATTTTTTTTTAAAAAGTCATTATACAACTTGTAAATTTAACAACGTAGTTCATATTCCCTTTCCCTTCCAACATTTCTAGGTTTGTTGATAGAGAGTGTTGTGAACAAGCCAACTAATATTATTCAGGGTGGCGCCCACTTACCTTAACTTTACTTAAATTCCTTAACGTAATTTATTGATTGTTGTGTTAACTTATTAAATTCATTTATTTCAATATAACTTCAATAATTTAAATAAGTAGTATTACCCGCGAACCGGTAAGACTACTCCCTGAATTTTTATTAGTTTGGTATCCGAATTCACACCTGAGGTGCTCTCCACACTGAGTCGCCGTTGCAATTTATCTTGCCTTATTATTTTAAATTAATAATGGGTAACAAGACCTTTCAGTTTTTTTCTTCAGAAAAGCACGAGAAAGTGTATCAGAAATATACATGTACTTTCCTGGTCTATAGGAAATATCTAAATTATATTTTAATAATTTCAGTCGCATTCTCAAAATTCTTGGTGATGCTGATTGTAAATTTTTTTTTAAAATAGACTCCAAAGGTTTGTGATCACTGTAAATTTTAGTAGGCATACCATAAATAAAGTAGTGAAATTTCTTTACAGCAAAAAGGATAGCCAATGTCTCTTTTTCAATTTGAGCATAAGCTTGCTCAGTTTTAGTTAGACTACGTGATGCAAATGCTACAGGTTTGCCTTCTTGCAAAAGACACGCCCCCAAGCCATCTTTAGACGCATCTGTCTCCATTTCAATTGGCTTTTTTGAATCAAAATAGTTTAAAACTGGAGAATTGGTTAACAAACGTGTTAGGGTATTAAAAGAATTTTTACTATCATCCGTCCATTTAAATTCAACATCATTTCTTGTAAGATTTCTTAAAGGAGCAGTTATTTTAGATAGATTTGGTATAAACTTGCCTATATACTTAACCATACCTAAAAATCTTAAAACATCTGCCTTACACTCTGGAACAGGCATCTTTAAAATGGCTTCAATATATTTTTTATCAGTTTCCACACCTTTATGTGAAAATATTTGACCCATAAACTTAACACTCTCTTTTTTAAACTGAATTTTCTTTTTGTTAAACTTTATGTTGTGTTTTACAGCGATATCTAAAACACATCTAAGATTTTGGTCATGTTCAGCCTCAGCAGCTCCTGTTACAATTAAGTCATCAAAATAAAGTCCCACGCCCGGGATGTCACCAAAAACTTCAAAATTTTTCTTTTGAAACACCTCAGGGGCTGAACATATACCAAAAGCTAATCTCTTAAACTTGAAACGACCAAATGGTGTACCGAAAGTCAGTAATTCTGAACTTTTACTATCCAATTCAATTTGCCAATACCCATCTTTCATATCAAGAACAGTGAAAAACTTTTTGTTTGTCAATTTGACAGCAATGTCGTCATAAGATGGAATTAGAAAGTGCTCTCTTTGTATAGCTTGGTTCAAATCTTTTGGATCAAGACAAAGACGAAGGTCACCATTTGGTTTCTCAACTATAACCAGAGGGTGTACCCACTCTGAAGGCTTATCGACCTTTTCTATAATATCCTTCGATACAAGATCATATAACTTATTTTTCAATGGTTCTAGTAAAATGTGAGGCACTCGCCTTATAGCATTTATTTTTGGTTTTATATCTGGTTTTAAAGTTATATGGTGTTGTGTAGGAAATTTCCCGAGTCCTTCAAAAACATTTGAGTATTTATTAATAACATCATCTAAAGTTTTAAACAATTTTGGTTTACATACAGAATCTATCCTTTTTATCAAGTTTAATATTAAACATTCTTGTAAGCCTAACAACGGTATTTGACCTTCAGCATTGACAACAACAAATGACACTTTTTTTATGCAGTCTTTAACTACACACTCTAATACAACTTCACCTACACATTTCAGTTTGAAATTTGGATCACCATAGGACATTAATATTATATTACTCTTGCAAATTGGCACATCAGGGGCAATTTTATTTACGATATGTACAGGTAAGGTGCTTACCTCAGCTCCAGTATCCAGCTTGAAAATTATAGGCTTACCATTGATCCATACCTCCTTTGTCCACATTGTCTCTGCTCTGCCTTTATTTGTTCTTCCATCTGTGTTAACAGAACTCACATAGAACTCGTACTCACTCTCGGTTTCACTAGCTGACTCAGAACTTTCTTTTTCTTTGGACACATAATGCACGTTTTTCTTGAAGGATTTGTTTTGTTGATCACTTTGTTCACTAGTTCCTGGACACACTTTGGCAAAATGGTTGTGACCCTGGCATTTTGCACATGTTTTTCCAGCAGCAGGACACTTATTTCCAAACTCATGTTTATATCCACAATTATTACAAGCCTTATTGGGGTCGTTATTTGTGGCTGGTTTCCTACTAGACATTCTGGATGTGCTGGCTCTTACTCTTAAGGCATCCACTCGGGTTTCATTATCCAAAGTTCTAACCTGGTCTTTGCTGGTCTCTGTCGCTCTACAGAAATTTATTGCCTTATTCAAAGTTAAAGAAGCCTCTCTCATTAATTTCTCTTTAGTAGAAGTCTCTCTCAAGCCTATGACAATTCTGTCCCTTATCATTTCTTCTTGATTAGGATATTCAGTTGTTTTGACTGCTTTTCTCAACTCAGTCAAAAAGCTATCAAAGGATTGTCCTTCCTTTTGGACTATTGTATTAAACTTTGCCCTTTCAAAAATTACATTTTTCTGAGGAGCACAATGGTCCTCAAACTTCTTTTGAATTTCTTTCAACACTTTTTCGTTACCTGCTTCAAACGAAAAACTGTTGAACAAGTCCAGACCATCATCGCCAATCAGTGATAAAAAACAAGCAATTTGTTTGTCTTCATTTTTGCTATCTAATCCTGTGGCCTTTGAAAACAAGTTAAATTTTTGGAAAAATCTCTTCCAGTTTTCAGAGATATTGCCGTCTAGCACAAGCGGTTCTGGAGGCTTAAAGTAGTTTTCCATTTTCTTTTGTTACTCACGTGGCACATAAGCAAGCATTATGCCGAACAAAATCAAGGCAAAAGCAAAAACTATTTTTTCTACTACCGTGTGTAAAGTACGTACTTTAGACACATTTTCGAGTGCGTAAAACTTTATTTTACGCACTAGTGCGTAAAGAGTTTCACTTTACGCACTAGTGCGTAAAGAAAAAATTCCAATATGTATGTAGTTATAGATATCTAGTCTTATAAAAATATAGGTATAATAAACGGATGTTAAATCTAAGTTTTTTTCATAAATTGGATATAGAAACCTATAGAATTCGGTAAAGTAACCTAATAATTATTGTTAAATAATTATTGAGTACCTACTGGAAATGATACGGTAAATAGGTATAAGTTGGCGGTGAGTGACTGACATTTCTTTGTGAATTGAATCTGACATTTAAAATTTAAATTGAGATCTTCGGACTATACCTAGAGTAAGCAATTGTATTTTATATTTAGGAATTGAATATTTTTAGAAAACTATGATGTTATTTTAGATTATTATAAAAAGACTCTTCTAGAGCAAAATTTTAATTACTTTACGCACTAGTGCGTAAAGTATGTTTCTTTA
>CAJUYG010004966.1:0-15135 GCA_910591675.1 Galerucella calmariensis | reverse complement strand
CCTTTCTGATATAATTTTTTTTCTTAACAATAGTTTGCCGGTTTTCTCTAGATTCAAGGGATAATCAGATTTGGAAGTGGCCTAGCCATAATTTATCTGATTACCCGGCAGATTTAGACATTTTTAGCTCTCAGGTACAAATCTTTTACACCTTTTGTTTGTTTGTCGGAAAAATATTTTGCCGGTTAAATTTAGATTCAAGGGATAATCAAATCTAGAAGTGGCCTAGCCATAATTTATTTGATTACCCTGCAGATCTAATACGTTTACGTCTCGTGTGTCGAGAGTAGTTTTCCGTGGTTGTGATAACCTTACCGGCTCTGACCGTGCGTTCTTTCTCCCGTTTTTTTTTTACTCGCTCCTGTAAAATTATTCATAACAGACCACAAGGTAGTAATAAACAAAGTTCCTGATTTCTCCGCTATTTACCGTAACTTATTTTAATATAAAAATCGATATTCAATTGAGTCGTATTAAAGATTTGATAAAGAATTGGTTGAAATAACTCAACAAGACCCCTGGAATTTTCCGTAACCTCCATCTGAGGCTATCTGGAACTCTTGACGCTAATGGTCAAGGGGCCGTGGAGCAAACCACGTTAAAAATCTGGCGCCCGAGTATTCCGTCGAAAGATTTTTAGTCAAGGGTGTCCATAGTGACGTGTTCGTGTGGCAGGAGCCACGTGTACGAGGTAAAACGCGTTACACTGTTACCATTCGTAGAGAAGTTTACAACACTTTATTTTCACCCTCCAAATTTTATTAATGTAAGTGTAGCCGTTCAAAAGATACGAGTGGGTGACTTTTGAATAGCACTGTATAAACAACACCTCAATACGTTTCTGTTGGCAGAACTAACACTAAAAAACCGGGGTATTTTAGATCAAACTGCGGCTAACCGGTCAAAACTTAACATACACCCCATCTTGACGGCAGCTCACGCCAGACTTAGAGAATAGTGCTAACGCTCCTAACGCTAGCGCATTACAAAGTGATGATTTTCGAGGTTATAGATCTAATAGGGAGTGTCGCGACATAGCACGTGCGGGGAATCATTTTACCCACATGGATCCTTTTTACCGGGTCTCCCCTACTAACGATCGTTTCCTGATGTCTTGAATGAAATATTTACTTTCTACATTTCTAATGGCCCTATGTTTAAAATTAATAGGTACAACATTAATATATTTTTCGTCGTATTTTTAATCACTTGATTTTTGTAACGGGACCGTTTCATCATCCTGCCAAGCTATCTCCTCTATTAATTTAATTTGGAAAACAAATATTATATTATATATGACCGGCTGTTCTTTTATCATATGTTTTGTCTTCTCGTGACAATGTAATCCTTCATTCGGTAATATACCAGCGGATAGTTTGTCCAGCTTATGTGCAACACACACTACGAAAAAATTCGAAAACTTGAGCATCAATAAAATTTTAAAGTTCAAGACTGCAGAAGATTTTTTTCGAGGTCCATTCAAAGTAGATCATGTGAATGTGAAATAAAATTTCATTGCATTCTAACAATATCAGGTATACTAGGAATGAGATTCAGTGAAGTGCACTCTTCAAGCACGGTTTTATTGGGAAAACTAAATTCTTTCATTCAATAATTATTTCATTGCCGAATATATTCTCATTTCATGTTGCTTACAACCCGTTATGCATACATACATTACCAAACTCCAAACCGAAATCTACTATCCGAATACCGGCTGCAGATACAAAAGGGAAGGACTTTTTCACGTATTGCCAAGTGGGAAGGAAATATGAGCTTCCCAGAACTCCAGAACGTTCTCAACAAGGGGCCCACTCGCTAGGAAGGAAGCGCGAAGGCTTGAATGCGCGTGGTACGGGGTACAGTGATAATGTTGTGTGTATGGCTTTCCGCCATTCGAAATTTGGAATGCGCAATCCGCTTGGTCGGAATCAGAATAGTTTTGATTTTTAGCGTGTGCATTGCTCATCGTACGGGGAAGAACGACGAAGAATGAAAGTGTAGGTGCAACAAGTCTGTGCACGTTTCATATTTTCACCAGTACTGTGTCGGGTTAAGTATTTTTATATTGGACATTATTTCTAAAAATGAATGATCTTGGAGTAATGTCGAAAGATTTAATAACTGAATTTCTAGAACTTTACAGAAGTTATCCCTGTTTATGACAAATAAAAAATAAAGAATACAGTGATCGCAACAAAAATTTCAGATCTTCCTAGCTCTTCCCAATTGCCAAAAATCGTAATGTAGCAGTGATTATTTCATGTGGCGTTATAGCTTGCCGCATACGAGTGTTTTCTTTTTGTATTAAAGGAGCTACTGGAGATAATAATTCAAAGTACGTGTCTTGATTGATTCCCAAGTAATTATGCTAATCTGAGGGATCCAGTCGCAATTCCTGTAATAGATTAATGAGAGATGAGAATACGTAGCCCGTTTTTGTAACTAAGTCTTCACCCATTTTGACCGAGGTTTTCGTTTAATAATACACTTCTCCTTAATAACAACACACGCCACTGCCATTAACATAAGATCTTTTTTCGACGTCATGTCACGCTTGTCACACATCATCACTTAACAAGCAAAAGTGTCTGTGTGTGGGAAATGTGAAAGTACACGTTTACTTCACAGCAAACATGCAGATACTCAACTGCGCATTGTTCCTACCTACTGAGTTGCCCGAATCGTGGATCAACACTTCCGCTGCCAATAAGTACATCAAATAATGGGATGGCTCCGAGAGCCTATCGCCAGCACCAGTCGAACACCAAAGGATCCTCAGCAGCCTTTTGGATCATCATCTCCTCAACCAATCTGTTTCCGCTATGGCGAGTTTGAACACTTTCGGAATAACTCAAATTCCACAGAAAATATTCTACTTTTGTTGTCAAAGGGAAGGGGTATTTTCCCGAGACTGTTCCTGAACCAGTCCAAAAAACTAATCCGAAGCTTTCCCGAGGAGAGATGCTGAAATGCTGAAAGAAATGACCGATTTTAAGCCTTGTTGGATACTGGATACATACATCTTTAATCAGATAGCTAGGACATTTTGCGGAAGAAAGCAAACCACAGCGCGCCAAGCTACGAAGATTCGTTAAGCTAATGGAAGTTTATTCTCCATTAATGACCCTTATGGGTTGAAATTGAGATTCCATGACGTCACTATGGAAGGTTGGTTCGAATATTCACCTGGTCTAATAACTTATATTGTTTGAGGACACGATTTTCTTCGAAAATATAATTTCCGTTTGGAACTAGGAACCGGAGATATATACATGAATAATAAACTGGTAAGGCGAGTCCTGTTGTAATATTAGGACTGGTAGAAACGTCCACGATAAAAGCCGATACGGCAGCTACGATCATCTGTAAGTAAGAAACTGACCATAGTCTTGCTGAAGACAACTGTTCTGGAAATCAAGCAGTTTTCGAAGTCTCTGCGTCCTTGCTGAAGTGAGGGGCTGTCAGAGAGCAATTCGTTCCTCAAGTATCTACTTTATCCTCGGAAAACTAAGGAGATCACGAAACTATGGTCCTATAGGATGTCCTTTAGAGACGGTCACACCTATCAAAGAAAGAAACTTGAACGAAAGTCAGAATAAAAAGCCGAACATTTTCTCAAGTCATAAGTCAAGTCATAAATTTAAGAACATTCAAGGTTCAGCTACTCTAGCTGAACATGACATTCGTTTGCTACAAACTGGACCAATTAAACAGAGAAACCGTCTTCAGAACCTAAAAAATGCGAGGAATTTGTGACGCCGAGGTAGACATGATGCAAGAAGAATGAGTGATAGAACCCTCCACCAGTCCGTGAAGTTCCCCTATTGTAATAGTGGTGAAAAAAGATGGTAAAAACAGGTTTTGTGATGTCTTCTGCAAAGTTCATGAAGTAACCATGAAGGATGCGTACTGTCTTCCGTTTATCAACGCTATTCTGGATATAAGTTGTGGAGAGCGAAATATACATCCAGTTTAGATTCTTTCTTTCTTTCTCTTATCTTCATCTTATCCTTATATGTCGCTTATTTTATCTGCTATTTTGACATATAGCTAAACTTGAATTTGATAAATAAAGTGATCAGGATCGTATTCAGCCAAATTCGAAAAGGCTATGAAATTAATAATTACCAGCTGCCTTTTCTAGCTGAAGATACTTGAGAACTTCCAAAATGCTGATGTTTTTCCGTGTATCAAGGCATATTTTTGTTTTTATTATCATAAATATTTGAATAAATATAACAATTAGATTAATATTCACTTTTCATAAATGCTAATTGACCGTAAACAAGAAAGTACTGACCTGACGAGAACTGTCAGTGGGACATAAGAAGAAGACGTAAGACACATTGCCGCTACGGAAGGTAGGTCTACATTTTATTTTGAATGCGTAATCTCTCCCGATTGATAGGTCGCACTTGGGCGTAATCTAAACTTCAACTGATCAAATTTTTACGCCAAAGATTAGGGTTGACGAATGTAATAAATTTAAACGGTTCACTATTAGGCAATCCAGATCACGTGACCTAATATGGCCGTGCAGGGCAAACAATTTAGACAGATAGCTTAGTTTTGTATTGTCTATTCAGTCATAAACAGTGCTCAAGACTTTTCAGTCGAATTTATTAGTACATTTTGCTTCAACTTAGTTTATTTTAATAGTGTTTAGTATATTGTTCATTTGATCAGTATTTTTCATTTAGAGTATATCACTTTTCTAAGCTTTTATAAATATTGTTATTGAACAAAACTGAACAAAATGCCTGCTACATACAGCCTGATATTTGATTTTTGATTATGTTAAATTGATTGCTGCTAACCACATTTCTCTACGCTTCTTACTTAATTCATTCTTGTGCACCAAAAATGTGTTCTTTGAAACAGCTGGGACCTTGAAAAAGCTTACTTGGTCTCGGTTTGAAAGGCTCCCACAACCGACTACAATACAAGTTGTTGGCATTTTGAAGTAGGTGTTTCACTCCTGAATAGGTGTTTCACTCCTGAATAGGTGTTTCACTCATGAATAGGTGTTTCACTTCTGAATAGGTGTTTCACTCCTGAAATCCGTAAGCATAAAAGTTAAATACTGCAGGTGATATCTTCCGATTCAAGCAAGTGAAATTTCAATGCCAGCAATTTCATAAAAGTTTCACTTCCATTATAATATTGTATATGTTTTAGTCAGTGTGTACTTACCCGTGAATATTAAATAATAATCCTTAATACTGTGAAAACCACTAACAAAAAATAATGTTCTTATATAGGTACAAAACAAAAGTTGGTCCTCAATTGATATAGCCAGCTTAAATGTTTTATAAAACTGAACTTTTTATTGTATATTATTAGTATAGAGACACCAAAGCAAAATAAAATCACCTTTCTCCAAAATAAACACTTATGTATACCAAAATCCACGGTCTACAATGTATTAAATCACATTTGTTTGCCCTGTGTCGCCATATTGAATTTTATTTGACAGGTGACTGGATTGCCTAATTGTGATATTTTGATAAGGATCAATCGTAAACCTGCCTTTTTTCCATTTCTCCCTACGTAATGTGTTAGAAGGACATTAACAATCGATGACGCACACCAAGAAGGGTATTATTTCAACCATAACGTTCTTCATTGCCGGAAAAACTCACCGCCCACTGTTATTACACACATTTGTGAATAATATCTTACA
The DNA here is from genome assembly GCA_910591675.1 of Galerucella calmariensis. NCBI lineage: Eukaryota > Metazoa > Arthropoda > Insecta > Coleoptera > Chrysomelidae > Galerucella > Galerucella calmariensis. The sequence continues at coordinate 9,449 of CAJUYG010004966.1, read as the reverse complement.
CTTGTTACCATTGTAATGATCTACTGGTATTTTGTATTTTATGCACGATTTGTTACTGTAATACGATAACAGTTATTGCTCTTGTAAGCGTGAACGTCTACCAACTACACCATTACATTCTTACTGTAATTAATCAATGGCAAAGCTCTTTCACAGCATACATCAATCTTCTTGGGATAGAGTTACTCCGCTCCTTGAAAAACACTTAATTTTTGTACAAAGAATACAGATCTATCACCAGTCAAGAGTATAAAAAGATCGTTAATTTCTTGATTGAGAATTCCATTATGTTGTAGAGACAAAAGCTATTTTTTTAAATTTGTTCTCGAAAGCAGTGTTCTGAGTAGAAAAACCTCCAAGATAAATCTTTGGGAAACTCTTATCCGTTTATATTTCAGTCGAAAGGAGCTATTTGTCGGAAATAGTCCAAGACATTCCGACTTATACCTATTGGAATAGAAAGTTTATCCAGGGAATTATGAATTCAGTATAAGTGGAGCAGTTTAAATCTATCCTTTCCTTGGGTTTAAATATTATTCAGTATTCAACTAAAACTGACTACCACACCGAGAAATAGCTATTTACCTAACAAGTGCGGAAAATGAACTTTCCGCACGAGTCGCGTAGCAGCCGAGTGCGGAAAAACATTTTCCGCAAGTGTTAGGTACAATAGTTTTTCTACGAGCGTGAGGAAAGTCAACAGAACTAATCAAAAGTTGAGATATTTTCATTTGTTTATAAGTGCTTATAGTTTATTTAGAAACATATTTTATTGGATTATTGATAAAGTAAACATAAAGTGGAATAATATTAACAATATTAGTTACATGACAAAATCCAATACCTAATTATTTATACCTATCTACTTCAAACTTAACCAGAATTGAAGCGCTTCATTTTCTTGCCAAATATATACCTATAATCTATCAGTAAAATTTGCGGCGCATCGAAATTTGTGCTATTAATCCATCCAAATGAAATTATAATTTTTACCATCGATTTTTGCCCAAGCGGCCCAAGTAGTTTTGATAAGTCTCCATTTCTACAAATAAAATGTAGGATGCACGTTCAAATTGAAATATAATTAGGTTCTGATATTCTTCAATGAAAAATGAAATGCTTTTATAAACTGCTATATGACTAAATGTTTCCATTGTGCTCGAAATAGCAGCATTATAAAAAATATATTGCATTATACAACCATTTTGTAAGACCTTCATAGTGCCGCTTCAATCCCATTCTATAGATGTGACTACATGACACACTATTAAATCATTTTATAGTAGCTGTATAAATGATTATAAAACAGTCGAGTAAGATGTATAAATGTGTATTAAGCAGTCATATAAGAGTTGTATAAACTTTTAATAGAACTGTTATACAACCAAACAGTTGTATAAAAATGGGCCCTTTTTAGTTGTATGAGGATCATTTAATTGTTTTGTAGACCGTTATAAGAATTTTAGTATCCTATAAGATATATCTTGTAGCTGTTTATACAAACCTTATAGAATTTAAATTGCTACTTGGGTTGTTTCCGAACTTCTCTTTATTTCCTTAATCTGTATTACCTGAATCTAAGTCTCCGATTTCATTTTGTGCAGAATTATATTCACTCATCTCTATATTTTATGAATTAAGTGTAGCTTGAATTTCGAATGAATCTATTTCGGAATATACCTACCTCATTTGTAATCCAAGCTGGATACGTGCGATAGCGGCCTTAGCATTTTTTCCAAACATTCTTTAAGGCTTTCATCTCCTCCATTTTGTGATTTGAAATAAAAAAGTAGGCTAGTTCGAATCATAGAAGATGTTTCACAGCATAAAAATCACTCGAAATTAGGTAGTTAGCGAAACTGAAAGCCGAGCACTCGCGTAACTTAAATCTAAATCTAAATAGGACAATAAAATGATTATTAATAGGAATAATCACTCAAAAGTATGCATGAAAAGGATACAAACTCAAATTTAAATCAATTAGAGAGACCTAACATATTTTAAATTGTACATGAACAATGATAGATCAAATATATCAGGAATGTGACATATTACGACCCAAGCGTAAGTCGATTTTATTTAAAAACCTTTTTTTCCAAAGAGATCGCGAAAAGGCACCAGAAATTTCCAAGTACGCCCATGGAGGAACGAAAGAAATCTTAGTTATTACTTGTTACAACTTGCCTACAGGAAATGAAATTTGAAACTTCAATATAAATTTTATGTGGAGGATATATGAGTATTTTTCGAAGTGGCACTGGACATTTGATTTAAGATGATCTCTTAAATAAAATGGACTTTGGAAAGCTCTGCATCAAACTGAATGGAAAATATCTAAATGGTTCGAATGCAACCTTAAACTGAATAAAACTCAAATGTTTTTATCTTCAGAATAGTAAACTAGGACTGGAACATCGGTAACCTCGTCTAACAGATTCCGATTGGAGCTAATGGAATGTATGGAAATAACAGCAAGTCTTTGCAACGAACTGAATTTCAACGCCACAATGTATGTACCGGGTGGTCCAATAAGCCGATCTCTCGGCTATATATCAGAAACTATTCATGTTATAACTTTAGGAGAAAAAATTCCTTAGGAAAAGTGGACAAGAGAAATTGCTGGAAATTACTTTCAAGTTTCTAGGTTAACCGCTAGGGGGCGTAACATGTAAGGGAAAATTTAAAAACCAGTTTTTTGTGAAATATGCCTAATTATACCCAGTGTTAAATAAGTAAACTGAAAAAGGCCTAAATTTCGCACAAATTTGTTCAATTACTTTTTATTCTATTTTTCCAAATAAAGGGTGGGGGAAAGTGGGAAAGTATTTGTGGATAAATACCTATAACTTTGGTTTGAATTAACCGATTTTAACGAAATTAGTGTCAATAGGAAGAGTGAAGATGAATTAATCACATCTCCTATAAAACAATGGCATTAAGTTTTAATTGTCATAGGTAGAGGGTACTTTCGAATGAAAAAAATTAAAATTTGTTTTCTTAAAAAATGTTTAATGGGAACATCTAATTATTGTGAATTATAACGGAACTGGATTAAATTCTCAACAAAACGGCGCAAACCGCATGTTGATAGCTTTTGTCGAACTCGAGATATAAATAAAAACGCATAAACATAAGTGAGTATAGTATTGACACCCTCTATTATAACTTAAAATTAAATATGGGAAAGAAAGATCATACAGATATCTTGGACATTAAAACTTGTTGTCCAATTGAATGTACAAATTTTTTTTTATCGTTTTCCACACAAATATGTAATCTAGCACGCTGTGACCTATCTGTTGCTTAAATTGCAGCTGCTGATATACTATTTATAGCGTTTCTAACGCGCTGTTGCAGGTCGTCTCGCGTGGTTGGTGAGTTTGGTACGCTAAATCTTTCAATCTTCCCCACAGATAAAAGTCCAGACATATTGAGTCTGGAGATCTAGCTGGCCCTGAAAATATACTCACCCTTCCTATACATCCATTTGAATAACTCAAATTCAAATAATCTCTAACTCGCCTGGAAAAGTGCGCAGGACACCCGTCATGCTGTATTATCATATCTCATGTTGGTAAGGAAATATCTTCCATTCTTTTTTTTTAATTTCTTGGGAAATTAAACCGCAATATTTTTAAATTCTTTATTTCAACGTTTCGGTAGCGTTCCAGCTACCGTTGTCAAGAAAAAATAAGTAGAAATTAATTTTTATCCCTAACTGACACAACAGAAAAAATTTGACAACTAGACAATCAAAAGTTATTTTGAAGTTTAAGACTGCAAAATTTTGTTATCAAATTTTTATTAAGGTCCATTTATAGTAGATCATATCTGTGGCAAAATGTGAAATGAAATATTTCATTTTATGACATTCCAACGATATGATAGTCTACTAGAAATGGATCCAGTGGACTGCACGTTCCAGGAACGGTTTTTAATGGGATAGCGCGTTTGTCAGTTAGGGAAAAAAATTAATTTCTACTTATTTTTTCTTGACAACGGTAGCTGGAACGCTACCGAAACGTTGAAATAAAGAATTTGAAAATATTGTGGTTTAATTTCCCAAGAAATTAAAAAAAGAATGAATAGTATACCACAAGGAACATACAGAAGAAATATCTTCCAATAAAACATACAACCAATTATCCAGAAAATCCAAATATGTATCGCCATTTGAAGTTCCAAGAAATATGAACCTGCGATCTTTCCGTCAACTATACCACACCAAACATTAGGACTCCATCTAACTAGAAGCTGCACTTCCTCTACCCAGTGCGGATTTTCTTCAGACCAATAATGCTTATTATGCAGATTAACACCACCTGCACTATTAAGCGTAGCCTCGTCTGCCCACAAAATTTTTGACATGATATGCGGTTGTTCTAGCAGATTAAACAATTGCAGTAATCTAAGATTGAAGCAGCATTTAATTGGACATTAAGTCCTAATGATCGAGATTTATGTGTGATCTTTATTTTACATATTAAATTTTAAGTTATAATACAGAGTGAGTCACTACTATAGTTACTTATGTTTATGCGTTTTTATTTATATCTTGACTTCGACAATAGCTATCAAGATGCGGTTTGCGCCATTTTGTTGAGAATTTAATCCAGTTCCATTATAACTCACAACGCGGAGGTGTTGATCTGTCGGATGGAGGGGGATTGTAGGTATAAGAGGAGGGTGTTTGGTTTGGGTCGACTGTTTGGGGAAGTGGGGAGCGGCGTCAAAGTTGGGCTACACAGGCTTGAGCATGTGGAGGTGGAGGTGCTGAAGAAGATAGTCGCGTGGGTTAGAGCTGATGGGACTGAGGTGACGATTTATATAGATAGGGTAGTGAAGGGCAGGAATGAGGCGGTAATCCTGAAGGATCTTGGAGAAGTCAACCAGGAGATGATAGATAAGATTAAGAGGGGTCTGACGTAGATGGAACGAAAGTGGGTCGACAGACTCAGAGTCTCAAGGAACAGGGAGGTGGTTATAGAGGCGAAGAAGGGGGTTGAGGTGAGGGGAATCCTGAAGGAAGTGGAAAAGGTGACAGGAGCTAGGGCAGTGGAGGCGGAGAGGGAAACAAAAACCATTAAGATGGTAGGGATAGACCCATGGACGGAAGATGGAGTGGTGAGTAAGAAAATAGAGGAATTGATTGGGGAAGGGACAAGGGTGTTGAAAGTGGTGAGGGAGAGGAACGGCATGAAAATGGCGGTGGAGAGGGTGGAATGTGAGAAGGCAGTAGCCTTACTAGGAAAACGGAAAATTAAACTGGACTTGAATAGGGTGAATGTAATAGAGGGGAGAGAGGAGGGCAGATGTTTTGGTTGTGGAATGAAGGGCCATCAGGTAGCGGGATGTGAGGCAAGAAGAGTAAAGAAGATAAGGGAATGCTGGCTATGTAAGAGCGTGGGGCACATGGCCAGAGACTGTCGGCAAGCCTTCCTTTGTAGGGTATGTGGGGAAAGGGGACACAAGCCAGGGGAGACAGAGGAAGGTAGTTGATATAGTTAATGGAGAGGAAGATGGAAAAAATGGGAGGGACCCTTTGGACCCCTCAGAGGGGATGAGTCTAGTCAAATAGGAGGAAGGGGAGAACAGATCTCGGGAAGAAAAAATGTGGAGGAGGGATTGAGGGTGTTACAAATAAATTTAGGGAAATGCAGAGTAGCACATGATGTTCTAGATGAGGTAATTGGTAGGAGGGAAGTGGATGTGGTGTGTGGATCTGAGGTGAATGCCAGATATGTGGGAAAGCAAGGTTGGATAATGGATGATACAGGAGAGGCAGGAATAAGAGTGGCGGGAGATGAAATGAGGGTGGATGAAGTGAGGAAGGGTATCGGTTGGGTGGTAGTGCGAATTGGAGACATGTGTATATAAGTCCAAATGTCAGCCTAGAAGAATATGAGAGGAGTATGACAGAACTGGAGGAAGATCTCAGGGTGTCTAAAGGGAAAAGAAGAGTTATAAGGATGGTGACAGGCGATTTCAATGCCAAGAATACTGCCTGGGGAGGAAGAAAAACAAACAGGAGAGGAGAGATTCTGGAGGAAGTGTTGACATCCAACGGATTGGTGGTGCTGAATGATGGACTGTTGCCCACCTTCGTGAGGGGTGACAGGGGTTCATCATTTATTGACATAACAGCGTGTGATGAATGGCTGGGGGAAAAAGTGAGTAGTTGGAGGGTACTGGAGGATGAGGAAAGCTTGAGTTTACATAGGTATGTGAAGACGACTATAAGAGGAGGGAGAAAGGAATTGGTGGAAGAGTGGGGATGGATGTGGACGAAGACCGAGGCAGAAAGAATGAGAAAGAAAGTAAGGGAAGAGATAGGAAGGGGACTTGGGCATGATGTAGAGAAAATGTATGATGTGATACAGGGCTGCAGGAGAGAAGGAAAAAGGGGTAATAGGCGCAAGTGGAGGACTAATTACTGGTGGAATAAGGAAATAGAGAGTCTGTGGAGGGAGTGTAAGAAGGAACGAAGACGAATGTTGAGGAGAAAAGTAGGGATGGAGGGAAAATGTGGATATAAGGAGAAGAAGAAGGAACTGGAGCGCAGGGTGGGGAGGGAAAAAAGAAGGAAGTGGGAAGAGTTACTGGGGGAATTGGAAAACAACCCATGGGGAAAGGCGTGTGAGATAGCGGTGAAAAGAATGAGTGGAAATAGGAACGTGGTGCTAGAGGAAGATTGGGAGAAAAAGATTATAGAGAAATTGTTTACAGGGGAAGGTGAAGGTGTGGAGGGCAGAATTCGGGAAGCCCAGAGTACTAGGGAGATAGGGAAAATGAGAGGGATAAGGTCTGTAGAGAAGTGGGAGGTAGAGGAGGGGGGAAAAATGTTAAGGTAAGGAAAGCCCCAGGGATAAATGGCATAAGAGAGGATATGGTGAAGAGGCTGTTGGATAACAATGGGAAATACTTTTTGGAACTGTTTAACAGAATACTGAGGGACTAAGAGTTCCCGGAAAAGTGGAAGGTGGCCAGGGTGATCCTTGTGAAGAAGACGGGTAGGGATGGGAAGCGGGCGGGGGACTACAGGCCCATCAGCCTGCTGTGTGGATTGGGTAAATTGATGGAGGGTATAATAAAGGTTAGGTTTAAGGAGGAAGTTGATAGGAATGGGGGTTTTAGGGAAAACCAGCATGGGTTTGTAGTAGGGAAGTCATGCATCTCAGCTCTGGGCAGGGTGGTGGACTTGTTGCAAAGGGCTAGACAGAGTAACAGTGGAAATAAGAAATTGGCCCTGCTTGTGTTCTTCGACGTGGGGAGCGCGCTCAACAGTGTCAGTAAACAGGCGGTGTTGAGCGCGTTGACAAAGCTCGGAGTAGGGGAGGGGCTAGTTAATCTAGTAGAAGACTACCTGACAGGGCGTGCGATAGTGGACATTATGGGGAGAAGGTATGGGACGGAGATTGGAGTGCCCCAGGGCTCGGTTCTGGGACCGACGCTTTGGAAGCGTGTGTTTGATGAAGTTTGTGGGATAGCATGTGAAGAGGGATGTGAGATTACGGTGTATGTCTGGTGTGTACGGCAAAGGGAGAGGTGGAGATAGAAAGAAAGGCGGAGAGGATGTGTAGGAAGATTGTGGAGAAGATAGAGCGGTGTGGACTGGAAGTGGCTGAGGATAAGACGGTGGGGCTACTGGTGGAGGGGCGGAGCAAGGCAAGGGAGATGGGGGTGATGGTGAAGGGATACAAAATTCGGATGGAGGAAGCGGTGAAGTATCTGGGGGTGTGGTTGGATAGCCAATTATCCTCCAAAACGCATATGTTGAAGGGTGCACAGAAGGCAAAAGTAAGGGCAGCGTGGCTGGGAAGATTGATGGGTAATGTGAAAGGACCGGGAAAATAAAAGAAGAGGATAATTAGTAGGACGGTAGAGCAGAGTATGCTGTAAGGCGCGGAAGTGTGGGGTGAGAAAGCAGGGGTGAATGCGAGGGTTAGACCACTCCTGCGGGTGCAGAGAGGAATACTTCTGAGGGTGGAGCAGGTGTACAGGAAAGTGGGTGGACTGGCAGCAGCAGTGCTGTCACGGTCCTATCCATTGGACTTGATGGCTAGAGCCAGACAGAAACGCTGGAGGGGTGCGAGCAGAGAGGTATTAGAGGAATGGATGGATGAGGAAATGGAGAGAAGGTGGGATGAGTATGAGGGCGCGCTAAAAGGAGCGATTGGGAGCAAAATAGATTGGGTAAACCGGAAATTTGGAGAGGTGAACTACTTCTTGACGCAGGTGCTTACAGGGCATGGGTCGAGAGTAGGTTACCTCCACAAGATTGGGAAAAGAGAAACTGGAGTGTGCGAGAGATGTGAAGTGGAGGATGATGTGGGACATGTGTTTAGATGTTGGGAGAATGAGGAAGTTTTGAAGAAGTTAGAAAATCAACTGGGAGAGGCGGTGTATTGGGAAAATATGGTGGAGATTATGTTGAGGGGCGAGGAGGAATGGTTAAAGATAAGTGGCGTAGTAAAGAGCATGATTAGGGGAAGAGAAGGACTCGCTATGGCATGAGAGAGGTAGGAGTGATAGGAGAAAGAAGATGATGGAGAGTGTGTGAGGGACCGCCGCCCGTCTTGACGTATGCTAGGGTAGTGATTCCAAGGCGAGAGTAACGGCGAGTTTGAGGTGGGTTTGGTTGGTAGGCATCTCCGTGGGGATGAGTCCAACACTGTCTGGATACTGTTAGGACCCAGTCGAACATGAGTTTCCCATCTCGGCCCGAAAAAAAAAATAAATGAATAAAAAAATATATAACTCACAATAATCAGGTGTTTCCATTGAACATTTTTCGAGAAAACAAATTTCAATTTTTTTCATTCGAAAGTACCTATGACAATTAAAACTAAATGCCATTGTTTTATAGTAGATGTGATTAATTCATCTACACTCTTTCTATTGACACTAATTTCGTTAAAATCGGTTGAGTCAAACCAAAGTTATAGGTATTTATCCACAAACACTTTCCCCACCCTTTATTTGGAAAAATAGAATAAAAAGTACTTGAACTTTGTGCGAAATTTAGGCCTTTGTTTAGTTTACTTATTTAATAGTGGGTATAATTGAACATATTTCACAAAAAACTGGTTTTTAAATTTTTCTTCACAGGTGACGCCCCCCAGCGGTTAACCTAGAAACTTAAAAGTAATTTCCAGCAATTTTCCTTGTCCACTTTTCCTGAGGAATTTTTTCTTCTAAGGTTATAACATGAATATTTTCTGATATATAGCCGAGAGATCGGCTTATTGGACCACCCGGTACAATAATTTGAATACAAATGTATTTCGGTTTGAAGTGACCAAATGAAATAGCTGTTTTGGCCACAACTCTGGTTTCAGGAGGTTTTTTGCCTTCGACTTAGTCGACTGTTTCTCTATTAAAAATTTGAAATGTTTTTTTTTAAATAATTTTTTACTTACAAACTTGTTGAGATTGTAACGTGAATGTGA
>CAJUYG010004965.1:0-15137 GCA_910591675.1 Galerucella calmariensis | reverse complement strand
ACTGCAAGTGAATATTCGTTAATGGCTAGCGAATTTTTTTCTCTGTGTGGCAGTATAGTTCAAAGACATAACCCATAAGTTTGTTTACAACTTGTTGCGCACTCTCGCGCTATTTTGCCGTTTTCTCGTATTTTTATTAGTTCGAATAGTGAAAAAATAGTGCATAACTATGTCCAGAGGAGCAGCCATGGTTAAAATGGTTCTCAACCAAGTAAACTGTACAGGTATTTTCTTATAATTGATAGTTTAATAGCAAATGAATTGTGTTATCGTTATTTATTGTAGATGGCAGTGACAAGATTCATAATGAAACCCAGTCATTTTATGACGTGTGATTTTATTGACCTAGAAAAATTATCACAACTAATAATGAAAAACAAACTTAAAAACACCTCTGGCGAAAAAATGAACTGGTTGAAAGTCAAGTGTTTTAGGTACCTTAAAAGTAAACCCTGGGTTCTTCAATATCGATACGACCATACATCAGAATACATGGAAATAAGTGTACTAGGTAAAGGCCTTCCTCCCAATTTGAGCAGCTTTAAACCTTCCAGAGCATACAATAATCCCAGACCTATTACGATCTCGAAAAAAGCAGACTTGTTGAAGCTTTGTAAAAGTGAAGTGATTCCCAAAGACTTCCATTTCTACTATAAATCACTGCCCACATCAAAAGACGCAAAAGAATTAGTTCCAGAACCAGCAGAAGAAGATACTGATCCAGAGGATGGATTGACCGAATGAGCTCAAATACTTTATATGTCTGAATTTTGACAACCAAAATGAGATAAGTGTTGTTTTTTGTTTATAAAAAAAATTATATCCAGTTTTTTCTTTCACTTTAGCTTTGTTCCTAATAATGAAGTTTATTAACAACGTAATGTGCAATAAAATGTTCTCCATTCCTATAAACTGATTTTTCATATCATTTTTAAGTTTAAGGCGCCAAAAACTCGGAAAGTAGAATATGTGACTTATCTGGTTCTTGCAGTAACCCGACGATATTATATCTCTGTTTGTTATATGTCATCAAAAAATTTAGGAAAAATGTGTTAGGAATACTTATGAAATTATAGAAAAGTGGTATGCCCCAGAGCAAAATATAGTTGATATTAGCATTCAACCAATTACCATAGATATAAATACTGCTCTGATTCTATGAGGAGAATTAAATGAAATTTATTGTATATATTCATGAGTCTCAAATATACAAACATATTTAAAATATTTATTATTTATTTTCACGAGTGGATGTAATTTCGGCCGGAAAAAGGGCAGGTACTAAAAGCCGGTAGGTAAATTCGGCCGGAGGTTTTAAGTTGCTTCCTTCTCATAGGTATTTTCGGCCGCAAATCAAATATATATGTGTCACTGGTCTTATTGGGCAACAGACAATACAAAAGAGGAACATAATGCCCATTTTCCAGTCCATGGATGGTAAATAACTGATAAAAATATTTTGTACAATAAGAAAATGTGCCATCCATGTAAAAATCTTTCATTTTACATAAACTTATTATGTTTATTATTATTATTATTATTATTATTATTATTATTATTATTATGCTGTTAATAAACAAAAAATTTTCACCTGTTGTGGTTTTCGGTCCATAACTATCGAGTACAGAATGTACATCGTGAATATCCTTAGGCAGGGCTGGTAAGAGCTTACGGCGGCTGTTGTACAAATTTCTTCTTATTAGACTGACATCTATCGATGACAAATTCTCTGGCAAATGATTTGAAAGAACGCTTTTAATAATTTTTGAAGGTTTCTCCGATATGTCTTCCTCAGCTTTGCGCTTGCATGAAGTCGTCACTATTTTTCTCTCCAACGTAGTTTCATCGGACTCGTGGTTGTGGATTAATTCACTTCTAGTAACTGTGTATTCCGCACCAACAGTGTACAGTTTGGCTAAACATCTTAAATTTTTCTTTATACACCTCCAACGTACTTCACCACTTTTTAATACGTCCTGTTTACAAAACTGAAACTTTTCTACAACTAGTAAGTCACAACCGCGTGAACTCTTAATTACTGAAACTGATGCCATCGTATACAAATAATATATTTTATGCTTTCTATCGACTAGTAGCTTCAAGATAAGTTATAATACTGACTAGCTATAATAATTTTATACCTGTTATTTGTGAATTTTATACATTTAAAGGAATAATCTTAAGTAGGTACAACATAGTTATTAGAATAAAGAGATAAGTAAATTAAAGGTATTTCCGACAGGTACACAGGATTAGGTATTTCCAAATAAATACACAATTAATATTTTACAGAAACTATTAAGCGTAATTACCAATATTTTAGTCTCATCGTAAACATCAACCCCTCGGCCGAAATTACCCCTGTCATAAATGGTACCCCTTGATTTATGCAGGTAGGCCAAGGGATTACCGGCCGAAATTACGCCCGCCGATTTTCACAATCCAAAAGATTTCTATTTTTCATTGATGAACCGTATGGGTGGGACGGCCCAACAGTAATGGTTGCTAGCCATAACACTAAAAAGGCAATTCTGATTTGCAAAGTTTCTACTGAGGAAATTGTTATTAATTCTAACTCTTATGCAAGTAAATTTGCGGAATAACCCTATAAAACTCTGGATTACTAACAGTTTTTTCAAACTATAAAGGCTTAGGTAGCATATCGCTAAATGGCTTGAAATATTTACAAATATTTAGCTTCAATAATAAATAACGCACACCGTCATTTTAGCCACAGCCTAATTGAAACAGCAATCTACGAGCTACGTGTAATTAATGTATTGATGTATTGCGTTTGTATATGAATGATGACCAGTCCTGGATCATCATAAGGGGCCCGTGGGGCCCGGGCCCACAGCGGCAACATTTGAGGGGCGGCAAATGCTTCTCGGTAAAAAAATTAAAGTTATTAGAAAAAACATAAAAACAGTTTTGTAACTATTTCCTTATAGAATTTGAGATGCACAGGATATAAGGAAACATTTGAAAGATTTAAAATATTAGAGTGCCTTTATCAAAAAAATATATCCCAAATAGAATTTGATAAGTATGCGAAAAACCTTATAACTTCTTATCCCGAAGATTTAGAAGACTCATTTATTTCTGAGTGTATGCATTTTAATCGATATATACAAGAAAAACTACATTCATTTACTTCAGAAAATAAAAGTGGTAGAAGCCAATTTTGGTGTTTATGTGAACAGAAGAATGCAACAAACATTGTTCACAGTAAAGATGGTATTAAGTATTATACAAATGTCAAATTTAATAAGGACAAAGAATCTGCAGAATAGTTTCCCCAATTTGGACATTGCGTTTAGGATGTACCTCTGTTTGTTTGTGACGAATTGTTTGGCCGAAAGGTCTTTTTCGGTGATAAAACGAATTAAAAGTCGGTCAACAATGTCAAATGAAAAACTGAATCATTTAGCAATTCTACACATTGAAGCACATCTAGTGAATACTATAGATTTCAACGACATAGTTGCTGATTTTGCTTCTGCCAAAACTCGCAAAAAACTTTTTAATTAATGAAAAATAATGTGGTCACTTACATAATTATTGATTCTATAAATCATTATCTACGTTTGTTTATTAATAGATGTATTTAATTTAGTTGTTTTTTTCTCCTGTACAAATTGCCCTATTACCAGTATATATTGCAAAAATAAGATGCATCTAGTTCTATTCATTTATACTTTTAACACAATTTCGAGCTTCGGTAAAGCTTAATTCTTTTGTTGCAATTGCAAAAAATGGTAAGCAAGGAATAACAGTTGTTAAGCCTTACTTAATATTAAAACTACGTTGCCCTAAAAGGCCCTCAATGTTTTTCTGCTTTTTAGCACCATTAATTTATTTATAACATGTGTGTAGTGTAACATTGTAGTGCAATGACATGGGATAGGGGCGGCAAAAATTTGGGGCCCACAGCGGCATTGCACTTTAATCCGGCCCTGATGATGACGCATGGGAAAAGATTCACCGAACCAACATACTTTGGCAAGTTTATCTGAAGGCGTGAAAGGAATGCAGTCGACGTTAATTCTATAATGTGCTTGTTTCCTCGGATTTTTTCTATTAACATTATTTTTTCAATTTATGAATATTAAAAGATGAGTACTTTTGTTATGGGATTCTTCATGCTCTGGCAGCGTTGTGCGAAAACCATAATGACCACACCCTCCGAGCTACATAATTGGTGATTTTTATTGAAGGGACTGGCCAGCTGTCTTCTTATTGGCAGGCGCCCGCGTGTGTTCTTCTCTCACACTTCGTCTATTGATTAATATCGATTTATCCAGTGGCGTTAGCGTTGGTATTGTCAGTGACATTTGTATTTTCAGTTTTACGTGGTATCTTTTACTTTTGTATTGTGTGCTATTATTAAAATACTTTTTTGGGATTTTGAATAATGTATGTACCTATGTTTTGTGTATGTTCATTTTTGAAAAAATGAATCAATATACCTACGCGTGGAAACTTCATAGCCAAACTAGAGAGGTGATTGCTGACGTTTATAGGTAAGCAATAAGCTATCGATTTATTTTAATTGCAAGATTTAAATTCTATAAGAAAATTTTATGGATCAATCAAATCGTAGGTATTGGGTCACTGTTAATTTTAATACCTAGGTTTAAAAGTTTTACTTACTTTAATAAATAATAAACGTTTAATTACGTCTGCATTTATATTAAAGGACCTGATGATTTAGCACTAGTGCAGATTATCGATAATTTGCATAGGTACCTAATCATTTTAATTTTTGGTAACTAAGCCTAAACTCGACCAAGGTATCTAATAGTTAAATGAATTGTTTGATGTAACCATACAAAAATACTTTGGCCTCTTGGCCGGAATAAAACATAATTAAATGTGGAGCATATTTTATATCTTTGTTTACTTGTTTTTATAGAGTTTGTGAACAAGAAAAAGAAAATAACTCGCTTAATTTACCGCTTAAACGAAAGCTCGATCGGGTGTCCCTTTACACAGGAGTAGCCGGAGAGCCAGAGCCAAAAAAACTGTTTCAATTTCTTAAGGCTGGTTTTTTGTTCAATCGTTATAGCCGATGGGTACACAAACATGCTCCGGTCAGACAAGCGTGCGGTAGAACAGGTGGCTCAGGTGCGATATCAAAGGTGTATCATTTGCCGGGGGAACAAAATGAATTTCTTAAAGCTGAAAATTGTTATAGGTACAACTTCTCTATTGTATAAAATAAAAGTTGTGTTGGTCAGTCAGTCATATATTAGAACAGAGCTGGTCAGTCAGTCCGGATAGATGTATGAAAAATAAATTAAGTGCAATTTGTTTCTTAAACTCCAAATTTTGTCTGAGGGTTTAGAATTAGGTATGTATTGAACATAAAAAAATTTGTCAGTCATGTGTTCAGTAGAACAACGTCCGTCAGTCAGGTGAAAGGTGAAAAAGGTAAAGGTATACCGCGCGCGCCGTTTGAGTTTCAGGCTGCGTATTGCGCTATTTCTACGTTTTGTATTTATTATTTTAACAATCAGAAAACGTCATTTGATGTTTTAATTTGTGGTTCTATGAATAATTACCATTTGTATCGCATTGACAAACGATTTATTGAACCATTTGATACGTTTCATGCGATATTATTATACAAAAAAATAAAAAATTGTGTAGGTATTTAGAAAAACTTATCTTATCCAGGTACAACAACAAAAGTTTTTTTACGATGTAATTTTGGTTATTGTGTACATTTATAATTTAATTAGGTACGTTCTTGAACAATTATTCAATCCATATGATAAATTCGTATGAGATGTAATTTCGCAAAATATATATACGTGACAAGGAAGTAGCATTAATTATTGAAGGTATAAAAAGTAGGGAATTGAATTTCTTACGTTGGAAATAAAATGTATGCGAAAGAACGAGTAAATTGGAAACGAACTAGAAAAGACCTAGATATAGGTACACTGATAAAATTATTTATTTGCATTAAAAAAATTTCCTTTTCACTCAAATAAATACCTATTTGTTTCCTATGGTCCAAACTAATATTTATTTGATACATTTTAAAAAGTTGTTTGCCATGTGTCTCCCTAATTTATTCAAGTTAAATAAATATTCTACTATAATCAAGTAGTACTAGTCAAAATCAAACAAATAAATATATTTGACCTAATCAGTTACTATGAAAAAATAGAACAAATAATTAATTTGCTTCAAATATCATCGAAATAAATATTTATTTAATCTTATTCAACTTGCTGAAAAATGAAACAAAATATTAATTTGTCCAAATCCACTCGGTTTAAAATTCAAAGACATATTTATTTGTTTTAAATTGCATACAAATAAATATTCATTTCATCATACTTTCTGAAGAGCTAATATCTAATAAATATTTATTTTATCATACTTTCTAAAGAGCAAAATCAAATAAATATTTATTTGATCATACTTTCTAAAGAGAAAATATCAAATAAATATTTATTTCATCATACTTTCTAAATAGCAAAACCAAATAAATATTTATTTGATCATACTTTCTAAAGAGAAAACAACAAATAATTATTTATTTCATCATACTCTCTTAAGAGTAAAAATCAAACCAATATTTATTTACTTTTAACTTGATATTTATTTAACGCTAATCGCCCAATGAAGGATTTGAGCAAATATGTATTTGCTTTAAATGTATTTATAGTGTGTACAAAAAGCAACGTAGCTTGCATAAGTAACATTTTCCTCTAGGTAGAGGGAGTTATAGTTAAATAATTGGTAAAAGAGACATAGCAACCATGCAATTGCATTGTGTATCGGTTGCTATATATGTATGTACTTGTTTACCAATGCTTTATAATACACTCCCTATACCTAGTAGTAAATGTTACATATAAGTTATTTCGATTTCACGAAAAGTTTTTTCAAATAAATCAAGTTATCTGTACAAGTCAATTAGAAATATACTGGGTGACTAATGGTGCATCCAGTATATTTCCAACTAACTTATGCAGATAAATCGATATATTTAAAAGAAAACTTATATTAAAAGCTGTTTTTTTGTAAACCTAACAAGTAAATTTCTAGTGTAACTTAGTTTTTTTAATAGTTTGTGTGTATTAAGGTAAAATGTAGAGTAGAAAAAATTTAAAAAATACATATTTTATTACTGCATTACTTACATAAAAATGCATGTAGTACATTGCAAAACTTCTAAAGTCTAATGATATGGAGATCAAAAAAAGTTCACACCATAAAAACAAATTTATTCTTGACATATTTTAGATTAAGTACAGAGGAAGCAAAAATGTAATTTCTTTTGAGCCAAATCGTCTTGAGCTTCTTGTGTAACACCTGTACCGTTATATTTGACCACTATCATTGGAATATTTAAATATCTACCGGACGGCGAGTAGCCAGTCCTTTTTTCTTATCAACATGTGATTCTCGTCGAAAACCTGTAGCACCGATCATCGCTAAAAGGCAAAATTTTTACATTTAATGTGCGACGAATAATCTACGTTGGTGAGGTTCAGTATACACTGATATTGGTCAAATATTTCAATTCTTCTCTCCTATACAGAGATAGAAATTAAGAACACACTACGAATATTTAAATTCTTTCTCGAAGCGGAGCATGTGAACAGGAGAGGAATATACAACGTATGTCGATTGCTCATCGCATGGTTCAATTTAATAGCGAGTAGCATAGATAACATAACACTGATAGATGGGAATCTGACCCGTGGCGCTTCAAATGACGAATTAATTTTACCAGTGGCGCCATCTTACAGGTCGGAAAATGAAACTCCAACACATTTGACATGGTTGTGATCTCCGCTAACAGTGGAAAAAGAAGATTCCTGTAAATTTACAGTTTTTCGCGGCTGGCGCCATATTCAAAATTACTGTGATTTTATTTTTATTGCAATATGGCATTTATGGTCCATTTTTTGAAATTTCATTCAAAGTAACTCAACATTTTGATTGATATCACTATAATAGCAATCAAATAGTCAAGTTAAATTAAATGAAATGTCAAAAAATGAACCATATAATGCCTGGAGTGGGAAAAATAAAGCAACAATCATCAAGTTTATATATTTTATTTAAAATAAAAAGTACACAGCAAATAAAACGTTTTTTACATCTTTTAATGACACACAGGAAGAACAATAAATGTAGTAAATTATTTTGAATCGTATACGAAGTAAGGTAAAACGATTTTTTAAGGTAAGAAGCATTAGGTAATAAGTTTATGATTAACAGTGATCAGGAAAAGACGCAAAGTACAACAAATAGTGGAACAGTGACCCTCTCACCGTTATTGTTGAAATACAGAAAAAGATGCATATTGTGGAGTACAAAAATAATCAAATATAACATATTGAAGTTAAAAATTCACAAACATTCAATAAAAATCAATAATCACTGAAATAGGAGAAGGAGGTATTGTTTTCAAACACATAACTTTTAGTAAATACATAATACACAAATATGAGAAGATAATGAAAAAATGGGCATGTTCATCAGTCAACTTAACGCATTGCTTGAATGGTCCTTGCATTCGATCGATTTCATATAATCGAGATAAATGCGACCAAGATGCCACTTTGTTGCTGCCGTTCATCCCGTATTGAAGATCCTTACATAAAAGACCGTTCCTGATCTCCTTTAATAAATGGGGGGGATCATAAAGGTGACCGATCTCTTGAGAAGGATCTCCAACTGTGTAAGTTAGGGTCCCAGTGCGACTAGGTCCTACTAATTGATTCACGGCAGCTTGATTAGTGGCACCTTGGTCACATACAGTAGCGATCACAGTGATACTGATCGCCTGCAATTCTCCAATAATCGTTTTGATGCAATGCACCAAGTCGACTGTTGGTGTGGTACCTTCACAAAAACCAAAATTATGGGTTCTTCCAAGGTTACGAATACCTTTTGCCATGAATACTAGGGCGTGGTCAGCAAACTGTAACCTTCGCTTCCTAACACCTAAGTCCACAAAACCCATCTACAGAATGTGTTTTCAGATTATATTTTAAATGAGGATGGAGAGAAATTTCATCAAACATTAAAACACAATACCTGTCCTCCTCCCCCAGCTTACTGACCTGGATCTTTAAATGTGTGAAAATGTGTTCATTTACACCTGGTAAAAAGGATACACTATTCAGGATTTTGTTTAAAGATTTCCGAGATGGTAAGCTGAAAAACTTGGACAGGAAGCGATATGCTCGGGCGCTTTTCTTGTACAATGACAGTGCAAACAATTTGTCATCTTGGCAGAACCTACGCCCCTTGGGCTTCATACGCAAATTTTTCAGATTTGATTCAAAAAAATTGAGGGCCACTTTCGAGTAATTACCCAAGATGTTCACTAATCCTTCCTTTTCAGTAACTAGTTTCACAAAATGTTTTATATCTTTTTGGTCAACATTTTTCGCTCTAAGGCGCTTTATGAGGGTCACTGTCTTGTAAAAATCTTTTTTTGTTGATGCCTCGGCTTCTGCAAATAAAGAAAGTAATTTGAGTTAAATGTTAAATGTACTCATTTCAAAGATATTTTTTAAGAATAACATTGTCTCGTACAAATAAAAAAATATTTTTATCTATCAGCAACTGTTTCTGTGGACAGATTGGCAGATGTATATTGAAGAAAACATGAAACACATCCATTTCTAGTTTGCTTATGATTATGACTTGGTTATGACCATCATGACTAATATATTATATTATCTAATTAAATTTGGATATTTTTATTCATAGCTCACTACTGACCTTTGAAAAACGCTTGTACCTTTCTTCGAGAAATTCTTTTTTTTACTTCTGGGAGGTGGAGCATACATATTTGCAGTATCTGTAGACAATTTAATCATTTACTAATATAGTACTATAAAACATGTTATTCAGTTTGTTTTTTATGGAAATTAAACAAATCAAATAATATAACAAAAGACACATATAAAAGATATTTTAATTGATACATACCATTATTTGATAATGGCTTGATGCTCTGCAAAATGTCTTCCTCACACACCCGGCTCGTGGATGGAATAGCTGTAACATAAAAATTATGTTAATATTTCTTAGGTACATTGTATGACTGCCAAAATTATATCATAACGAGTTGCAAAAAAACTCACCATTAATCAATTCCCTTGAATAGGTTTTGGTTGTTGTTGTCACCTTCCCAACTGGGGAATAAAAAACAGATTCTTTCATCGCATCTACAGAAACTTTGTATCAGTTAAATTATATCAAACTTACAACAATAAATACCTTTATTTTGCTGAAGAGCTGTTACCTGTGAGGGTACCATAGTGGGAAACAAAAAATCAGATCCCTCCTTTGGATTGTAATCTAAAAAAACAAAATCGCCAACAACGTAGATAATTTAGAATGGAAACGTCTACAAACAAGTGATTATTAGGTTAAGTTAAACAGTCGAAGTGGGTGGCAGCAGGTGGAAGTATCTTTCAACGGCGTTACAGTTCTCTTCATGTTCTCATTAAATCCGCAATTTTAGTATATCTCCGACCCCCTAGGTGGCGGTACCCTCGCTCGTTCGGAGATTCCCTACCCTGGCGAGTAGTTAAAGTAAGCTTTCTTTCTCCTGTGAACCATCAACCGATAAGGTTAAGAATTTTTGATTTGTTGTGAGAGATTTACCTCAAAATTTATCTTTCCTAAAGTGCATTCAATGTGAATGGTAAGTTGCATTTACGTATATGTTTTTCGTTTTTAATTTTTGCTTTATAGTTTTCCCTTCTAGTGATAAGCGCCAGATACACACATACAATGATATTTTTTTATCTTGTTCTTTTTCTTTTTCTAGTTTTTCTTATACAGGTGATAAAATGTTCACATGTATATAGTTGAAGTCTTTAAAATAGGTATATTCAGTTAACTAATTAATTCAATCTAAATACCAACTTAGAATATTATATTTCCGGACCACATTTTTTTTATTACATTTCTTTTATCGCCTTCTGTGATTGAAATAAGTAGTAAAATTGAGTTTTTATATTATTTAGATATTGTTTCTTTGATTTCTTTGATGAATGGAAATAAATAAGATTTCCCTAATAATTAATAATACCATATCACATTTCTTCATTGCTTCTTTTGTTTTTTTTTATAGTAAAATACAGGATATATTTTTTTTATGAACCACGTTCTTAAATGAATTTCTGAATTTCTTAAACACTTGTAAAAACGAATTACTGCAGATATCCTGAATTTTACATGAAAAAGATTGTAACTATTTCTGATACAATGTATCTTTCTTAGCACTTAGTACCTGCGACTTTTTACCTACGACTTGGTACCTGAAACTTAGTAACTTACTTAGTACCTGAGACATACCTGAGACTTTGTACCTGGAAGTTGTACCTGAACTTTGTACCTGAGACCTGTACCTGCCAATTCCGAAGTAGTTTTCATCCCAGACACGTGGAAAATTAAGGGAAGTAAACAAGTGAACCATTTTAAAACCAACGTGCTTCAACACGCAAAATCAACATTTTTTTTATATATATTTTTCTGTGATATTTTTTTTAATCATTATACAACTTGTAAATTTAACAACGTTGTTCATATTCCTTCCCTTCCAACATTTCCAGGTTTGTTAATAGAGAGTTGTGATGTGAAAAACAAGTCGACTAATATTATTCAGGGTGGCGCCCACTTACCTTTCTTGATTAACTTTAATTACATTTCTTAACTTGATTTATTAACTTATTAAATTCATTTCGTTTCTTAACTTCATTTATTATCTCCTTAACTTCAATATAACTTCAATAACTTAAATAAAGTAGGATTACCCGCGAACCGGTAAGACTACTCCCTCTGAATTGATATTAGTTTGGTCTCCGAATTCACACCTGAGGTGCTCTCCACATTGAGTCGCCGTTGCAATTTATCTTGCCTTATTATTTTAAATAAGTAATAGGTAACACACCTAAAATACAAAAAGTTATATATAGCCACAAAAAATAAAAAAATTTAGGTAAAAATGCAGTAAATTAAAATCAAAAACCGACCTGTTTCAGGGTTTTTGTAATAACGACGTAGTTTTGAAAATAGGTATAGGCTGGCCAAAAACTCGTGAGCCACCCATTTTTTATTTAAATATACCTAATATGAAATTCAAGTGATTCAGATTGAATATTTATGTATTTAATTTTGTGCAGGAAATGTTGAAAATATGACATTGTACTTTCATTTTAAATAAATTTCTATTTAAATAAATCTAATAAGTGATTTCGACTAAATATTTATGTATTTAATTGTGTACATGAAATGTTCAAAATATGATATTGTACTTTTGTTCCAAATAATTATTCATTTAATTATTTGTACGGGACGGAAAAAAAGATGGCGCTTAAGAGGCTAACTAACCGCTTTCGTTTTATGATACCTTTGTCTGGATCTTTGGTTATAGATAGATGTTTAGAAAAATAAATTATCTTGACATTAGTATACCTATTCCTCAACATGGCAAGTTTCAAATTATTTTTACGCTTTAAATAAATGATCAACCAAACTAAGAAAGATACCAATTAGGTAGGTATTCGACATTTTGATTCAAGAGCCATGCCATCGGCTTTCCTTTTTTTAAATTATAAAACTGGCAATAATCATGTTTCCCAAAATTAATTTATGGTAGAATGATGATTCAAATAAAAAATAACGAGCATCAACCTACCTAGAATGTATAAAGGTATACAAATTCACTTACCTTCAAATACTTCCCACAAATCTTATCCACCAACGCACATAAAAACTTTACTTACACTGCAAACTGCACTAACAACAAATTATTGTAATAATTCTTCTCTACAATCTGCAAACACAAAAACTACTTGTTGCTCCTGTCCCTGTCGAATCTTGTCTACACTCTACGCATGCGTAACAGTTATATATAGTTTATAGGGAAGAATTATTTAATTTAAAGATAACTGCCCAAATAATAAATAATTATTTTTAGGATCCAAATATTTTATTATTTGAAGATGAAACTGCAATGTATTTAACTTTACCCTATAAATTTTGTTTGATTATGTTATTTATATTTTTTGATGCCAATAAATATTTATTTGGCATTAATATTTTGATTGTTTGATTCTAACTTATTTGCTTCAAAGCCTGCAATATTTGACTCAAATATATATATTTCAAATAAATTTACAAAAAAAAACAAATAATTCAAGGTATTTTATACAAATACATTTCTGTTGATTTGAATAATGTTTATTTAATACCAATAAATATTGAACAAATAACTCATTTATTTAAAAAAAACGATCAATTTTATCAGTGTAGGTACCTACTTCGGTAACAATCCGAATTTTCGTACACAATAGCTAGGGTTCGTTAAACCTTCCCTTATATACACAAGAAAATGTCACTTGATAATTTAATTTTGGCTATTGCAATAATTCATAATGTAATTACGCTCTTGAACAATTATTTAATTTATACGATAAATTTGTGCGAGATGTAATTTCGCAAAATATACGTGCTTCAAAAATAAAATTATTTATTGAAGGTACCTAGTCTGTTCACCATGGTAAGCCTCTTGTATACATAACAAAAAGATGGATCATACCTTGTTTATGATGTTACTGTGAGAAACAAAAGGGGGCTCCAAAGTCGGAAAACAGCTGAGAGGTGGAGTGTCTCAATACCGGGTAGTCGAAGATCCTTCCAGGCGAGTAAATGAGTCCAACACAGAGAAAACACGTCCAAATAAAAAAAGTTTCTAGAAAAAAATCGCTTGCTGCAAATAAATTTTTATTAGTGGTAGAAACATTATTCATTAGTAGTTGGAAAAAACAGATAGCTAGTTTTGTCCGTTAAAGCGATTGACAAACCTTAGTCACCAGTTAATTTCGGCGGCCTCGAATTGCGGACCGATTACATGATTTTAATAATTCCGTACTCGAACTGCGGACCAAACCAAGAAGACCCCTCTTTTAAAAACCATGAATTGCGGACTAAGCCTTCCTCACAAATACGTACATCAAATTGCTATACACTCAAATCTATTACGGAAAATGAGGATGCAGCCTTCCTCACAAATACGTACATCAAACTACTACATACTCAAACCTATTACGTAAAACGAGGATGCAGCCTTCCTCACAAATACGTACATCAAACTACTACACACTCAAATCTATCATAGAAAACAAGGATGCAGCCCTTCTCTTTCGACTTGGTCCGCAATTCATGGGTCATTAAAAACACATGACAAATTTTGAAAATCATTTATGGTTTTTGGTCCGCAGTTCATGTACGCCCGTTAATTTGTACTTAATAAAAAAAGTTTCTAGAATTGAATCATTTACCCTTAACCATCTATCGTTTATCCTAAGTGAGCTCAATAGTAATCATTAGCTATCTAAATACTTGAAATCAGGTCATCGACACATTCCGGTAACATCGGGGTTGTTCGGATGACCGTCAAGTCAGGTGCAATTACAAGAAATTGCATCATTTAAGTTTTGGAATTAGGACAGACGCCACGTGTGAAGTGTACCCACATAGTGACTGTAAAATATTTTATTTGGTGGTGATAGTGAACAATATGGAATGGAAATCAAGGTTAACCGAATGGGGTTTAGGTGATTTTGTCCAATCATTTGAAGGTAAGACAAAAAATTTGTAAGTATTCTATTATTATAAATATAAGGTCGAGCCGGCATTTTAGGCGGGAAATGAACTTCTATTTTCTGATTCATGATGCACGTGAAAACATTCAGTACCAAAATATAGGTACACTAAACTCTTATATTATGTACAAAGCAAAATATTCTGATTTACCGGTTGGTTCTGTCTAATCAAAACCTGTAGATTTGATAATAATAAATTTAAGATTCTGATTTTAAAGTATGTTTTCAGGTACCTTTATTATAAAAATATTTATCCCTACATTTTTAAACATTTCTTTTTACCACTATTTCATTTTTCACTGCAGTTTATTTAAATTATTTTTGGGATATTGAGCCAATAATAAAAAAACATTTTGGGTGTTGTCATACCTGTATTAAAAATATATATTGATCAGGTAGGTATCATTTATAATATGTGTACCTACCTACTGTTATATAAATTTTATCTAAGATCTAGTGAAAATAACTATACAGTGT
>CAJUYG010004963.1:0-14356 GCA_910591675.1 Galerucella calmariensis | reverse complement strand
AGAATACATGACTCGAGACCTCGTTCCAGTTCGAGCATACCTCGAACTGGAACGAGGTCTCGAGTCATGTATTCTGAAAGACAAAAATAGTTAATATTGTTTCTTATCATAATACATGTTCTTGGTGTATCACTACCAGTGTGATATACTATTTTAGCATCTTTACATGCTAATCCTCTTACCTGGTTATTATTAACCCAAGGTTCTTGGATTAAACACAACCCCCATTGGTCCTTGGTGAACAATCTTGTGATCACCGCTGATGCTCCTTTGGCATGGTGAGCATTAACTTGAGCTAAGTTAATTCCCACCATCCTGTTGGTTGTCTTCTTGGGTGTTTCCCTCTTTCGTCAGGGTGATGTCCCCTTCTGAAAGAGTACTGTCCCCTTCCTCCGACGCAATCTCCATTTCCTCCTCGGTCAGTGGCGACTCTTCCCCAAGGAGTTTGGTGATGTGTAGGCTTTCTACACTACTCGAGTCGCCACTGGCCTCGGAGGAAATGGAAACCTTTTCCTTGTTACTTCCTTCTTCTTTTCTGAGGCCATGTACGGGTATTTTCCCAAACCGGTAATGGATGGTGAACCCGTTGTTCTTGATTTTTTGGCAGGATAGATTATCTATTCCTGCCCTCAAGACTAGGCCTTTGCCCCCTTCTTTTAGGTTAAGGACCTTCCACTGGTTTGTTTTCAAACCCTCATTCTGCGCTTTAATCAAGCGAAGAAGCTTACCTTCCTCTACGCCTTTGCTTCTTGGGAGAAAGATCGTGGCGGTGTGCATTTTTGGGATGTCGTCTCCCTGGCACACCGTCAGTTCTGCTCCTTTCCAGCTCTCCAGCTTTGGTACTATCAGCCGGAGCCATTCTGCAGTCTGTGGTGTTTCACAGTCGATTAGAACGACTCCTGGTCTGAAATGTATGCCACTAAACTGGAGTTTGTGGTCCCATCCAGCATACATTTCTTCTATTATTGCGTTCTCCAGCAAGGTTTGGTCGTCCGCACTGAGGGTAGTCTCAGGGTACGCCTTGGGGAGAACTGCCATTCTTATTAATTTTGCTGCAGCTGCATAGCTGCCAGTTGAAGAAGGGATGGCTATTCTATCCTCCCTTTTCTTCTTCGCCTGTACTTGCGGTGTTAGGGCTGTCGCCATCTCCCGCTTCCGTTTTTCTCCTTTAGGACGGATGTTTTTCTCCTCTCCTTGCTTTCTGCGCTCCGTAGCCTTCTTTCTTGCTTCCTCCGGTGCAAGTCCCTGTTCAAGGAAGCGAAGATACCATCTTACCCCTGCTCCACTAAGTCCACGCCTTAGTGGATCATCCCTTCCTCCGGGTTTACCCAGTTCAGTAAGGAGGGGGGGGTCTTCTTTTTCGTCCAGGATTTCTCCCGGAGACTTCCACCAGTTGAGGAGGTTGAGGGTGTAGGTGCCCCTGCCTTTCTCCTCTCTTGTTTTTCTCTGACTTCCTCAACACGAGGTCTGCTCGCGTGTGAGGAAGATGCTGCTGTATTTTTGGGCACTGTGGATACATTGCTCCGACTTGTGCCCGGTTGCGGTGCATGCCCGCTTCGTTTCTTTTTTTTTTTCTTTATCCATGGTTGATCCCACGAGTAGCTAGGGAAGCACAAGGTCCACTCCTGCAGAGCCCCGCATGCAGGAGTAAGGGTATTTAAACTGGATGTCCCCAGGTATCCAGAGTCCGCATATTAACGATCAAGCTTCCCCTTGACCACGCAGTCCTCGGCATATGCTGTTCCACCTTGACTTGGAGGGTTTTTATTGTGGTCACCTTCCACTTGGCCAGCTGTTTAAGGCAAGCCCCCACATCTGGTGAATATACCTCATCAACCACCTTCCACTAGATACGGTTTATATCAGGCAGGTTTCCACAAGCAGTCTATTGTTCCGACGACCCCGCTGACTCCGGCCATCGGCCGGCTATCAGCAAACTCGTCGGGACAACAGTCCACTCTCCACGCTGAAGATCCTGATATCGGATTTCTGCATTTCACAGGAATCCGTTGAGCTGTCCTTGGTTTCACGTATTCCTTCTGAGAAGGAACAGCTACTCGGCTCCCCCACCAACGACCAGGTCTCACAGCTCCTTGGGGGAGCAGTAGAAACCATACTCAATATTTCGTCTCTTGCTCTGTGTGTTGAGACGGAAGCGAGAATGACTGCATACAGGCTGGAATGCAATAGGAATTGGAACGAAGGAACCAACACTCACAATCATTCCAGAATCTCAAATGATTCCCAAACTCCCTTCTAGAAATAAGACAACATGTTGGCCACAATTAACGACAACCAACCATACAATATACATCTTAACTGGGATGTGTTGGAAGCATGCATTTAGAAAGGAACGTTGGTGTGGTACACTGACTGATCTAATATTGATATAGGAACTGTAGTCCACAGTGATAAACACAGGTGCAATGTCCACGCATAAGCATTCCAGGCGGAAATCTGTGTTTGCAAATGAGCATCGAAATGCCAAAAGATTCTTAGGGCCAACTGCACCGTTTCTTCTTCTGAATAAAACTTTCATAAGTAAAACTTTATTCATTAAGTAAAACTTGGTGTAATTCAACTGCACCGTGTCTTATTTAGCTAAGTCGACTAAAGGCAGGATGTGGACAGGCGGACAGGGACTTCGATTTTGGTAAAAATTGAAATGTGACCTATGTGACACTAAATTCTGATAATGAGAATGACAATTATATAAAAAATATAAACAATCTAAAATATAATCAAGTAAATGAAGAGCTGCGTCTCCCAGTGATTTATGATGCCAAGTGTTCTGAATAAAACTATCGATCTTTTAATAGTGGTAGTAGAAATCTGACTGTTTCTTTTTGTAATCGAAACTGTTTAAAAAATTTATATTCGGATAAGGTGTTATAAAAATCTAGTATGGGAATTATATTCCTGGGAACACCAAATTCAATTAATTCCATTCTGTAAAGGTCATCAAAAAGCTCTATATCCACTACTAATTCCATTTTATTTGATTTTATAAACTAACCTTTTTATATTAAATTATCAATTTTTCTGCCAAGTGCCAAGACATAACCTTACTTTCACATAAGTAGGACTTATGTAGAATCTTCACTTCGACTTACGTTAAGAACGTTTTACGACGCGGTGCAGTCACACATATTTCCTAAGTCCTACTTAAATGATTAAGTAGCAGCGGTGCAGTTGGCCCTTATACTCTGATAGTCAGGCAGTACTAAAATCTTTAGTTGGATAGTTAAGACGTGAGAGCTATAAAACTAATTTTTATATTTCCGCAATCAGCATTTTTTTAAGGCTCTCAATTTCCTTTTTTGTACTCCCTGACAATGGGTAGGTAGTACATTACTTTCTCATTTTCCCTAATAAAGGGAAAATTTAAATTATTACTAACACAAAATTTAATATGCTCAAGCTGAAGCTATCATTAAGCAAAGTGGTCGCCAATTTGCTGGAATTATATTATTAAATTTTGTATAGCACTTATATGATATTAAAACGGTTTTCCGTACCTAAGTATGTGTGAAACTATCAAGGAGGAGATTCATTGTTATAAACTATAAATAGACCATTCTATGGAAAATTATCTTAATTTGATAAGTATCGTAAAACATTTCACTCGCAAAAAACAGATTTATGATTCAATGTTGAACTTTCACATTAAAAAAATTAGACATGCAATACATATTTTGACATGCATAAACACGAACCGCTCACTTTTATCATCATGTTCCATCAATGGAAACTCGTTATTGGATGCAAATGTTAATTTAAATGTAATGAAATTAGATATAAAGTTAACTTAACTTTGTTGTAATGAACATTGAAATGAAAATTTATTATTTTAATTCTCTTTCAGATGTGAAATTCCTGACTACGATTTAAATAAAACGTATACACAACTGAATGATACACTTTTATCCAGATATTTTCCAGTTATGGACTCGGGACATTACGATAAATGCTCCTTAATAAACAGTACTTCAAAATTGTCGTATAAATGTGATTCCTATGTGTTCGATGACACTTTTTATGGTAATACGAGAGCCACCGAATGGCTGCTTGTTTGTGATAGAAGGTAAGTTGTGAATGTTTTAATATGACTATGTATTTCATTAGATTTAAGACGGGGGCGAAATTTCTATGAGACAACATGATTCCTTGGTCCAATCTACTTAGAATTTTGCATAAACATTCTTTACCTACTAAGACATAAATTCATTAGTTTCTCGGAATTTTGGATTTTTTATTTTCCATTTAAAATTATTTAAATTCGCTGAAATAAAATAACAATATGGATAATCCCTTTAAATGACCTCAAGCTATTTATTTACAATTTCAGATTAAGTTAGGATAAAAAGAATGAGATCCCTGCACTTCTGAATGTGAATTCCACTCTAGCAAATTTTTTTTCGATCATTTTTTAAAGTTGAGCTGTGTTATGTCATTGTTTACTGGTGTATTTTTCCTTGAAACCTACAAAATTTATGATACTATAACTATAAAACAACTAGAAACATATTTGTATAACAGTGTCTCATGATATTTTGAAATAAAGTACCTAAGGTTCATAAATAAATCTCTATATATTTGAAAAATATACCAAACTACATTTAAGTATATCAGTTTTCGAATGTATTATTATACCGCAATTTATGCATAAACCTAAGCCGATTTTCTTATATTTCGTGTACAAAACCTTTCGGTCACTAATGCCTGATTGCAACGTTTGCCTTAAAAAAAATTCTAGTTTGCTCTGCACCGCTTTCTATAGGAAACATTCCTTAAACTACCTATATAGTTAAGGAGCACTTTATAAGTTCCCGATTGTGTGTTCGACCACGATACACTTACCAGTGTAAGTGTATCGTGTGTTCGACTTACTTTAAAATTAACATGAAAAACTTTCCTTCAATCTTTTTCAAAGTTGATTTTGATATCCTCGAAATAATAGACGAATTCTCGAGATGCCTTCCACTCGTTCTGATATTTTCTATGACATGAAGGAATTTGCAATTTTTTTTGGCGACGCTCTGGAAGGGCTGATCAGAATTGCTTCCAAACTTGTATTCAATATATTTTCGAGGTCGCTTATTACGAATTTGACGTCAAAATTGTAAAAATAAAAAAGTCGGACAAAAAATGTTCAGATTGTCCTTAAAATGTGTATACACTGTGTTATTTATGAGATGCGACATAGGGATTCCTGTACAAAACTGTCAAACGCTAGCTAACTTTTTTACCAAATAAAACATAATAACAGATTTGGAAAGGTCGTTGAAACATAAGCTCAAATGCACTCTTAATTCTCTTAAATTTGCTCTGGTTTAATAACAAAAATGGATAGTTATGTTTAAAAAACTCGAATTCCATTTTCATACCACTTTCGAATACTTTATGCAGAGTAGCAAGCAGGGTAGGGGCACGAGAAGCTTAAAAGTTAAGTCTGAAGTATGGCGGTTCGATTCGTCGCTCTGGTGAAATATCTTTCTTTTTGTTTTTAGTTCTTTTTTCACAATTTATGTCTATAAAACATTCAATTCAAAATAAAGCTAAGTTATTTGTTTAAAAATTTTATTTAATCAAACACTCAAATTGTTCTCCGTTTGCCGCTAAACAGTGTCCCAAACGATTATAAAAGTTCCGCCGTACATTATTAATGAATAAATAAATAACTTCACTTTATTTAGAATTCAATGTTTTTTAGACAACAATTGTGAAGAAAGAACTGAAAACAAAAAGAAAAAAATTTCACCACAGCGGCGAATCGAACCGCCATACTTCAAGTTTAACTTTCAAACTTTCCGTGCTCTGCTGGCTATTCCCTACGCCCTACGAGATATAAAGTATTCAAAAGTGGTATAAAAATGAAATTCAACTTTTTTAAACATAACTATCCACTTTTTCATCAAACTAGAGCGAATTTAAGAAAATTAAAAGTGAATTTGAACTTATATTTCAACGACCTTTCCAAATCTGTTATGAACGCTATTTGGTAAAAAAGTTAGCTCGCGTTTGACAATTTTGTACAGGAATCTCTATGTCGCATCTTATAAATAACACAGTGTATACATGTTTTTGGGGTCAATATTTGTGAAGTTGATGAAAACAAATTAATGATCAAACATGCCGGATCTAATATGGCGGACAAAATGTTCTTAAATGATCACATTTTTCTGAAAATGCGTTCTTATAGATTATCGAGGTCACTGATGATGTAAATAATTGAAGTTTATCGTTAAACTACTGATCAGACCTAATGCCAGTATGGTCTGGCATGGTTCGCGGACTTTGGTGACTACCTTGACGACATAAAACAAGAATTAAAGTAGGTCCTACGATTCAGAGGCATGGATATTTCACGTTTGAAAATTCACCACCCTAAAAGCTACACTTTTGGGATGCCATACTGGGAATTCAAAGTGGGGAATAAAGTTGTCTATCAGCTCCCAAATACCATCTCTGCTCCAGGTCTATAAGTACATTAAGTAGAAGAGTTTGAAACAAACTATCTAGTGGACTACATAGTTTTTTTCATGTAGATTATTACTTTAAAATAAATGAAATGATACTCCGGAGCATCACCCTCTCTAGTTTCTAGTCTCTCCATTGTTGAGTTTCATTTAGTTAATATAAGCTAGGCTAGGTTTTAGTTCTAGTTACACCTTGATCTGTATCAGTTAGTCGGCAAGCGATATGTGTTGAATTATGATGAAAACTATTGATTGCAGTGGCGGCTCGGGGTAGAAATTTTAAGGTGTTCTGAAATTTTATCTTGTAAAGGGGTTGTCTCCCATTGATTTTATCGTCCTTTCTCCGCCTTCCGTGTAAAATATTGGATGTCTGGATCGATTGTCAATTGCCATACAAGAAAAATAGTCACATACTAAGTACTACTTCGGTTAGCTATCATCATGTTTCTGTATATTTAACCAATAAGCCGAAGCAAATTGAGCCATAATATAAGTTGACCATACGTAAATTCTATGTAATTATAAAGGAGGCTTTTAGAATTTTCGTTTCTTTATTTTTAAACTCAAATGCCATAGATTCGTGATACCTATTTTCGTTCAAACTTTATCGCTACCAAGAAGTAAGCAGGAAAAACGATTTAAAGCAACTCAAGGACTTTAAATATGGGTACATACCACTGTTAAGGCATGGCTGTGAATCTTGGATGCTCAATAAAACAGAAAAGAGTAAAATACAAGCGGTTGAAATGAAGGATCTAAGGCAAATAAGAAAAGTAACAAAAAAAGATGAGAAACACAATAATAAAAGATGAACTGGAAATACAGTGAACCTTGGAGTGTATTGAGGAAAGATAACTTGGCAACAACACACAACCTTGATGAGCCCGTCCCACCCAGGATGTTCTTCTCTAAGCGAGGTACATCTCCGGGGAGGACTTCCACCACTTCCCCCCATCTTATCCGATGGGTCTCATCATAATAGTTCGCGTTTCAGCGTACAGCTCGTCCCTAGCTAAAAGGGCTAGCAGCTGGGGGCGAGCCGTCTTCTCTTTGGCCGTGTAACCTCGGTGGTTTTTTCTTCGGCGGTCTTCCGTTGTGTCTGTGTCTTCCGTTGTGTGTATTTGCGCTGCCTCTACAAAGTGCGTCCCCAGCCGGCAATTTCGGCTGAAAACACCCTTATAGAGTGTGTCTTCTTTTCTTCCGATCTTTTACAAGCGACTTTAAGCCATTAGCTGAGCTAATAGCTTTGTCACCTGTTCGAGGATCTGTTGTTTTGTTGTTGTCGTTGTTGTTTTCTTGTTAGCTGCGGCTTGGGCGACTCCTGTCTTCTTTACTGCTGTTGTCCTTGTCTTCTGGTTGTTTGGGGCTTTTGGGCATCCTTTGTAGTTTGCCGGGTGTTCTCCCTGGCAGTTTACGCAGGTGGCCGGCTTGGTCTTCGGTCGTGGGCAGTCGTTGGTTCGGTGTGGTCCTCCGCACTTCACGCATTTCGTGTTTACGTTACACGTCGTCTGTCAGTGGTGGAAGCCTTGGCAGTTATAGCACTGCGTCGGCCCTTTTCCTCTTCTTTGTTCTTCCCACCTGATCCTCACGTTCTGGATGTGTTGGATTTTCCGGATTGTTTCTTTTTCTTCAGGCTCCAGCTCCACCAGGTAGATGGGTAGCGGTCTTCTCTCTCCGAATCTGGAATGAAGTTGGGTTAGTCGTTTTATACTTACCTCTTGTCTCTCTATTTCTTCCTTGATTTCCTTGGTGTCCTCGCAGTGCGTTAGTCCTCGGATGACGATCCTTGCCATCCTTTCTTCTTGTGGCATATACGTATACCACTCCACTTCTTTTCTTTCTTCTCTCAGGTACCTTGTGAGGTTCCTGTAGTCCTCTGGTCCGTCGCAGGGTATTTTCACTCCGAGTCTTTCCCGAATTGTTATGAACCTCGTCTTTATGTTTCGTCTTTCTATTTCTTTTCTTACGGAGCTCCAGTGGTGGATGCTCCGCAGAATGACGGGTGGTGGTCGGTGCGTCGTCGTTGTCTTCTTGTTTTCGCGGATGGCCTCGTCCATCATCGCTTCCTCGTTGGCTTTCCTTCGGGCGGCGGCTTCTTTTTTGATAACTTGGCTGGTGGGGAGATTTGCAGCGTATGGGAGGAGACCATATTAACTAAAAAAAATACGGGGAGCGAAAATTCAAAAGAATAAAAAAGGAGGTAATGGGTAATTCCTGGAAGACGAGGCAATAGGGGAAATATTGCAGCGGAGAGAGAAGCTAAAAAATTGGGAACTGGCGAAAAGAAATGGGAAAAATTTATAAAGCAGTAAAAATATCTGCACTATACACCACAATGTAGTAGAAGAGTTATTTGACTTATACGGGGTTGGGATAAAGTATGGAACCAAGTAAATATCTTTTAAACGATAAGAACGATCTTTATGAAAATTTTTAGGTAAGTGCAAATTATTCCTGCACTTCAACAGAATGGGCAATTACCACAAAATGTTTGCTTTCAACAAGATGGAGCACCTCATCACTATGATAGACGAGTTAGGGATTTTCTGGATGCGAATTTTCCAAATCGATGGATTGGACGTAGAGGATTCATAGAGTGGCCTGCTCTTAGCCCGTTAGATTTTTTCTTTGGGGTTATCTAAAATCACGTGTTTGCGTTAGACGACCAACAAACTTACAGGAATTGAATTAAAAGAATTATTAATGAATGTGAACTAATACGTGGAGAAGTCTTGGAAAGAGTGACTCAAGAATTTGATAATAGGATGGCATATTGTCAGGAAGTGAACGGCAAGCATTTTGAACATTTGAAGTAATTTTTTTTCTCATTATTCTAAAATAATGAAATGTACGCACCTATTGTACAACTAACAGTGAGTTATTCCTCGTTTTTACAAATTTTTTCACACTAAACTCAGTATGTATGAATTCAAAATAAGAAGCTCTTTCAAGATCTGTAAAAATATATAGGGTGTCCCATTTTAATGAAAGAAGTTGATGGCATTTCCGGTTAAACCGGAAGTATATATTATTAACAAAAAAATGTACATCAGATGAATTTTGTTCCATTGCCACTTACCTGCAAATTTTCATAAATATCGTTCTTTTCGTTTAAAAGATGTTTACTTGGTTTCATACTTCATCCCAACCCTGTATATATATAACAATATTTTTCCCTGTCAAGTTGCAACTCTAAACGACGAAAGACTATGTATTCCTTTCTCTTTATGCAGTTTCGCAATCCACCTAACCACAAAATGATGTAACGAAATTGTACGTTGACTGCAAAAAACTATTTCACATAAAAAGTTATCTAGAAGAATGGATAGTTCAATGATATTGAAACAGTTAAGGTAAAAAACTACCTTTCACCTTTTAGCCTAGATATTGACTACGAATAATGCAACAAATATTCAAATAGTATATTATTGAAAAAAGTTGATCAATGAACTAGGTAATGAAACGTGTCAGTAGAAGAATTGAAACTATCATTTAAATACACTGCTCAAAATAATTAAAGGAACACATATGACAAGACAATTATATAAATTTTAACAATATAAAATCTAATGATGGTTATTTCAAACAAAAATTCCACAGATAACCACACCATCTTAAACGTTTTCTAATCACGCCATTCTTAGTCCTTTTAGAATAAGACATTCCTTGATTTTTGAATGAACGTAGAAAAAATATTGTATGCAGCTTATGCAAAAAATGTTTTCACGTCGTGTGCAATAAGCACTCACTTTTTGCACTTGTTGCATGAATAACTATTTTTACCTACGACCCCCCCCTGTAATCAGTCAATAACACACAGTCGGTATCAATGTAATGACGTCTATTACGCACTGTAAAAAAAACGCACAGCTGTAAAGTAAATCGCACGGCTTCCCTAGCAACATCTTAGCAACTGTCAATAGACGTCTCCATTTTATTCCAAATTTACTATTTGAAAACATTAGATATGGCCACGTTTAACTATGAAAAGCCCAAAGGGCTATGTATATGTATTGATTATAATTGAAAATGGACTTTCGATTATCAACAATATATTAATAATGATTAAACGTTAGTTCTTTAATGTGCTTCTTTCATTGGTAATAGAGATGGAGTTTACCAAGCACCTCTAATTATGTAACTGTTATTTCTTATGCTTCTTATAAAAAATACAAGTACAAGTAGGTCGTAGGTAGATATAGTACGTAACTCGTGTTGTAGAGCATTTTACGCACTCACGGAATTAACTTTTCCATTCGTGCGTAAAATGCTCCTTACCACACACGTTACTTAATATACTATTAAATGAGTTTGAAACGGTTAAAATTGACTATGATTTTGATGAAAGAATGATTGTGAAATCTTGTTCCAGCATAGTATAGGGACTAAGTTCATAAAGGTTTGTTAAATGCCTAGGAACACAGAACTGATCCCCAAATTTGGAAGAGTAGTTATGGGTATAGCAAAGGTATTAGCAAACTCCGGAATGTTACCCCTGACATATAAAATACATTATAGTTCTTAACATTTTTTGCCTTTAGGAATAGCCTTCCTTACACACCTTTCTGTATCACCCTTGCGCTACATGTTTATTAAAAACCAAATGTGAGCCTATACCATAAGATGCTGTATGAGATGATTCTCCAGGATGATATCTATGAGCCGTAGAGCGTTTTTATTTCATTGGAATTATCACAAGAACCATTCCTTCCCAAACCTTAACGATACATCACCAAATGATTGCTGCAAAATGACATTCATGTGGATTTCAGTTGACACACACCCGACCATCACAATATGTGTTAAACGAAATCATGATTCATTCGTAAAGTATTGGTCTCCTCTATCTAAGATGCTCACAAGACCTTATGTAATAAGGAGTTGAAACATCTCATCATAATCTATTAGGTACCAACTGTCCGGTCGGATATATCTGCGCTATGAGCAGTTTTAAAAGCCCAATTTGAAAATTTTCGGCTATAGAAATGCGTTCTTGTAGTTTCACTGAATTAGTTCTCGATTGTTATCTTGTTTGAAGCCCACGTGTTTTGTCAGATTTTTGGAATTTTGATTTGCAGTTGGAGGTGAGGATGTCGCTATTGTCACGACTTTTACACTTCCGCTACTGGAAGACATGTATTGGTTGTGATTTTGGTGTCTTCTTCAGTCCGTGATTGAGCTATAGATTATTATCTCAATGGATTAAGCTTTTAGAGTTCGCGGACGGAGAACATATACCTTGTACTGATAAGGCGCAAATACGCCGAAATCGATCTACAAGTTATGTTTTCCCTTCTAATTACAAACCAGAATAGTTGGTGTTGAATATCTTGCAGATACACCAACCCCGTTTGACTTTGATAGTGTGATTCAATAGTCGTGGGTGCCTATAGCCCGGGAAGTAATTATTGCCTTAGTTGAACCAAAGAATACGTTAGCTGGTGTATTCTTTGGTGGTTGAACGGTCACTCTGTTTTTGAAAAATCTTTTCCAAAACTTATAATGCGTTGAAATAATTATTATTCTGCTATTTCTATTGGTAACGTGCTTTATTAAAGAAGACAATATTAGAGGAAACTGTAATAATACTTAATCATATTTTATGGTTATAAAATTGTGGAAGTAATATGTTCCTATTTAATATAATTTTTTCCTGAGCTAATAGTTTTTTTATATTGGAAGTTCAATTTAAAAAAAATTTAACACTTATTTTTATGGTGAGTGAATCAATCAGTAACTTTTCCAGTAATTAATAATATTAGGTATTCTTAGCGAAAAATTACAAAAAGATTATAATTTAATTTATGCTAGTCACAAAATTGGAATTCATCTGTGGCTAAAATGGCGGTTTTGGTTTGTCATATTTTATATTTTTACTAAAATAAATATAATCACAGTTGAGATGTCAAAATTATATTAGTGTAGCAGTGTATTAGTATATTTCGCAAAAGAGGGACAAAAAATAAGTGACCGAAACCTCGTTTATATCGATCTAGTTTTTACAATATATGTAGTTAAAAAATGGCATTCATCCAATTTCCCATTACTTCAATAACCTTTAACGATATAGCGTGTCTAACTAAATTGCATTTTGAGTTTCATAAATCTGATCTCTGAGTAATCACAGGAATACTCTGACTTGAAGTTTTGAGAAGATCAAAGGCATTGCCCTGATACTACGTAAGGTATTCAGAAAACTTGGAAAAGTATTCAATTTTGCTAGACGTCTGAACTATCTGTATAAGAATTATTGCTATATTTAGGAACAAATTGTTATTTTCACCTTGACCAACATTTAAAAAATGTCGTTTGAAAGAAAAACACTTGATTTTATACAAAATTTTCAACTTGGTCACTTGCCAGTGTTATGCATTATGTAAGGTATCATCACAAATAGTTTTCAAATTACGAAATAACACGTGTTGGTCATTTTGAAAATTCCGATAATTACATTATTTTTTGTTAAAGAAAACTTTTGAAACTGCTTCCCTGTCATTATAGCATCAAAGGCGGTCCACTACACAGTGTTGGATCGACTGCATCTTATTGTGTTTTGAACGATTTTTCAAGCCGCACCATATTTCGCGCTTTTTTTTAAACAATTCTGAGATCTGGGTACCATCCATAGCTATTTATCAACATGCGCAGCACCTACCCGCATCTTGCAACAAAATAGACCAGTGAAGTATTGCGAACTATCATTTGGCATGTACTTGGGTGCCTCAGGGCTGTCTCTGTACCATAGTATCAAATTTAATGACTCACATTCATTGTTTGTCTTTTTTTTTCAGAACTTTTGTTAACACTTCTCTCTTTTTAATTATGGATTACACTGCAATGGTATCACTACCATCTACATTTATTTATTTATATAATATGCCTTACCAAAAAAAATGTTATAAAAAGTTTAAATCATATTCTCCAGATTATTTTGAAGTAGTGTATATTACCAATTCTTTCTTGTTTTAGATGGTTGGGAGCTATAGCTCAATCTGCTTATATGCTAGGAGTATTTACAGGTGCTGTGGTATTAGGAAAAATGGCGGATAAATATGGCAGGAAACCTATTTTCTGTTATTCAGCAGTATTACAATTAATTATAGGTGTAGCAGTGGCTTTTACCCCCGAATTCATATCTTTCTTTATATTAAGATATTTTTATGGTATTTTTGGATCAGCTGGTAGTTATATACCAGGTACGTGTATAGCTGATAATTTTATAAACGGGGTGTCCTGTAAATAAGTACCGTTAATTAGAGGAATGATGGATCGTTAAGAAATATTTAAAATACACAAATGCAACTTTTCTCTAACCTTCTTAGCTTGTGAGATACAGGCTGTTTAAAGGTGTAGAAGGAATACTGATTTTATTTCATATCTTCTCGAGGTACCCCTTCTGTGGAACATAGTCCTAGACGCCCTGATTAATCACCTCAACAACAATGGATTCTACACAATTGCATACGCAGATGACATAGTTATCTTGCAGACTGGCAAATTTGTGAACACACTGTGCGATAGAGCGCAGGATGGGCTTAAATTATTTGAAAAATGGTGTGAGGAACACTCATTGTCGATCAATCCCAGAAAGACTGAGATGGTCCTATTCACCAGGAAAAGAAGTTTATCGGATTTGAAACCTCCCGAAATCTTCAAAAGCAAACTAAACTTTTCGGAAGAGGTCAAATACCTTGGTATTACCCTCGACAGGAAACTAACATGGAACTCTCATCTACACAGCAGAGCAAAAAGAGCATATGTGGCATATGAGCAGTGTCGGAGGACAGTGGGACGCACATGGGGTCTGTCGCCCCGTGTGGTCACCTGGATATACACTGCAATAATAAGACCCATGTTAACGTATGGAGCAATTGCAT
>CAJUYG010004962.1:0-15151 GCA_910591675.1 Galerucella calmariensis | reverse complement strand
AAGTCAAAGATCAGGGATAACGTTCGTTACACATTCAAACGGTTCATGATTGTGATATTTTGATTGGGATTAATCACAGACCTGCCTTTATTTCCATTTCTTCCTACGTAATGTGTTGGAACGACATTAACAATCGATGAAGCACACCAAGAATGGTATTATTTCAACCATACCATAGTAATATTGTAATTGTTGATAGACATACCTATCCAGAAAAGTATAAATCAAGGTATTTTGTGGATGACCATTATACGGGGGGTACCACACACACCACACCACACACGAAGATCTAGACTGGTTTGGGACTACCTACAAAAACTACTAACCCTGGCTTACCACAACAGAGTAACTCTCAAGTAGGTATCGGGCATGAGAACAATGCAGGAAATTAGAGGTAGACATCCTAGCGAAACTGCATTTTTACTGGTACTCAACCAGTATTTAATGCATAAAAGGCTCATGCACGTCGTTGTATATATTGGTGAACTTAAACCGAAGACACATGCAAAACGGAAACAAAGCAAACTACCGGACAAAAAACCCTCGGAGAAGCTGACAAGCTAATTATTAAACTCCAGCAGAAGCCAGATAGGGACAGGGACGGGTATACTCACCAGTCACTGTACCCTTAGAAGGCACATGCACACAATCGGCATATATATATAGGGGGGAACCTTTCTGACGGCTGTGCGTGAAGGAGGTCTTAACATCATCTAAGACTGTGAAGCATTACCTTATTGGACAAAAAGTACCCAAAAAGACTGTTGAGCCTGTTAAGGGCTACCGGTCTTTTCATATGAACGGCACAACTGAGAGCACAAAAAGCCTTAAGGCTAAAGTGCCTAAAGTCCTCTAACCGGTGGTGCTGAATCAATCAATCAAGATAATTCGTGAATTACGATGGGCACTACACTGGAACCAATTTCAAAAATTGATCAATAGAGTTAGGAACGAAGCGGTAGAGGTAACCGATTTAGGACAAGTTGTTACAAAACCAGCTCCCAGTACAAGAGAGCTAACAGAATCATCTGCAGTTAGTCAAAGTACCGTCGAGAAAATTTGGATAGCCAACAAATTCCATTCTCCTGAAATTGCTCTCGTTCACGAACTCAATGATGCCCTCTTATAATCCCGTGGATTTATGAGTCAGCGTGCTCAACAGGATCAACATATTCCTGTCAACATTTTTGTTTCGGCGGATTCCGTATGTATTTCAACGGAAATGTCAATAAACATAACTGGTCAGATTTAAATCCGAAAGTTTCCCATTAGTCCATGGAAATCGTACTAAAATAGGGGTGCTGCCTTGCATGAAATAAGGTAGTTCTGATTTTTTGATATATTGTATTTGATGAAGTGGTGATAACAAATCCAAATTTTCGACCTCCCAAGCCCTCCGGATCATTGTTAAATATCTCAAAAACCTTCAATTTTTTCAACTTTCTTCAGGTTTTGCCAATTTTAACCACCAAGAACTAATATTACGGCAAAAATAGTTATATACAATCTTAAAGCAAACAAAATTTGCAAAAAAACGAAACTAATTTCGTCCTTGTAGGTTGAATAGTTTCTAAGTTATGGCAGTTCAAACTTGTACAACATTTCCAAAAAAATAAAAATTTCAGATTTTTTTTTGACATTTGTCAATTTCAACCATCAAGAGAGTATTTTCCTAAAAATGTATCATTATAATGTGAGGAATGGCTAATCTCACAACAAAATGAAAGTAATTTCGTTCAATTATACCTAATAGCACCTGAGATACAGAACGAACGAACGAACGAACGAACAGAGGAAGGATGCGTACGTGGTTGTAGATGGTGGACATCTGCTTCACAAAGTTGTGTGGCTTCGGAATGTGTCTTTTGGGGAAATCGCCTCCAGTTATGTCAATTACTTGAAAAATCGATACGGGTCAAAAGTAACAGTGGTTTTTGATGGATACCCATCTGACACATCAGAAAAAAAAACCAAAAGCTCGGAACGTCTTCGTAGAGCTAGAACAACGTCCTCTCCTGATGTTATCTTCGACGAAACAACAATTGCTACAGTTCCTCAGGAGAAGTTTTTATTAAACGACAAGAACAAGGATAGGCTTATCGACATGCTGAAGGTGCATCTAAAGAGGGACAAAATTGTAACCCTACAGGCAGAGGAAGATGCTGACCGGTTAATAGTAACCACAGCCATTTCCATGTCCTCTGCCTACGACCTAGTGAAGATCGCCAGCGAGGATATTGATCTGTTGGTTCTACTTTGTGGTTTGTCGCGAGATGTAGGGGACCACACTTATTCAGCAAACCGATCAAAGAGAATCATATTCGAAAAATGTGGGAGAGGTAAAATCCCAGACATCAGATACTCGACAACTTCATTCACAAACCGAGCACAACCCTTACTAGCCTTGTTTCTGCATGCGTTCAGTGGTTGTGACACAACATCCGCCCTTTTTGGACAAGGGAAAATGAAATTTCTATCGATACTGAAAAAACAACGGCACCTGGAACAAAACGCTGAAATTTTCCTTATTTCGCAACTGATGACGAAACCACCAGCTCCTCAACCTCTGCTAAATATGATTTCCTGCAACTGCAAGAAAGGTTGTACCAACAACTGCGGTTTTAGAAAAGCAGGACTCAAATGCTCGGCTGTTGGTAACCACTGCAGCGGTCAATCTTGCGATAACATACCAGACCTTATTGACGACATTGATGAGCCACTTATCGACGATCCACCGTCAGATGACGATTTAAATCCACCTGATGATGAAGAAGTGTTGACACAGCAAGCTGCCTCAAAAGAAGTGCTGTGGATTTAGAGGATCAGCCTGGTCCATCAAAGATGGGATGGGATGGATGGAATCAAAGGATGCAGTTTTGCCAGGATCACACTGGGCGACCCTGGGAAGCTGGCGCCGGAGAAATATTTGGCGATGACCAGGAAAAACCTACGTTTAACAGTAGGATTTCTGACTGGTCACTGTCAACTAAGTAAACACCTCCATACTATGGGGCTAGTGGACACACCTCTATGCAGGATGTGTGAACAGGAAGATGAAACTGTCAGGCATGTCTTATGCGAGTGTCCGGAGTTATCGTCAATAAGAGAGTGTGTGTTCGGTGAGTCTTGGCCTACACCTGCCGATATAAAGGAGATGTCTCCCAGTGACCTGTCCACCTTCCTGAGAAGGACAGGATGGACAATGACCTAGGAGGACAACTCCTCGGGAGGATGTACAATGGGTCACATGTGGCCTAAGTGCTGTGAGCCTACACACTCACCCTCCCTACTCTACAGACAGATACAGAACATACCAGACCTTATTGACGACATTGATGCTGCCTGGTCCATCAAAGATTTTCAAAAATAACTAATATATATAATAAAATATATAAGCAAGTAGTGCATAGGTTCTGAATGTATTTCATATTATAAAAAAACTTTGGATAATAAATTTGTATTTACTACAACGTGTTTTTTAATTATAACACTTATTTCGTTTACTAGTAATCTCATCAGCTTTGGACATCTGTATCTCAAAAACTATTAGGTCTAATTGAGCGAGACTAGTCTCATTTTGTTTGAAGGATTAGCCCTCCTCCATTATTGTTATGATAACTTTCTCGTAAAATAGTTTCTTGATGGTTAAAGCCGACAAAATCTAAAATTTTGGAAATTTTGCACAAATTTGAACTGCCATTACCCAGAAACTATTAAACCTACAAAGACGAAATTAGTCTCGTTTTCTTGCAAATTTTGTTTGCTTCAAGATTGTATATAGCTATTTTTGCCGTAATATTAGTTCTTGGTGGTTAAAATTGCCAAAACCTGAAAAAAGTTGAAAAAATTGAAGGTTTTTGAGATATTTAACAATGATCCGGAGGGCTTCCGAGGTCGAAAATTTGGATTCGTTATCACAGTATTCTTGGTAAATTGAAGCTACAAGCACGTACCTACACATAGTATATGTGCGGCTTTAAGATGAAGTACAGAAATATTGTCCACTTTGGTTTTCATCTCAACTATTTCATCAATTCACAAAAATATCTGTGATCATGATTAGTACCCACTATGTCATAATATTTCTCAAATTATATTGATTCCTTGTGTACCAAAACCTTTATTTTATGCACAATTCCACAACTATCCATCTAGCACTATATGGCAATCTTTTTTCACGGGGAATTATTTTGAATTACAAAAGATGAGAGCCGACACCTTGAAAATCAACGAGATATTTCAACTGACGGGGCCCCTTCACTGCTGTAGCGGTTCGTCAACTCTCAAATCAAAATTTTTGTAGACACTGAATTGGACGAAGAGGATTTATTTATTGGCCCCACGATCTCTTGATTCATTTCCCCCAAATTACTTTGATCACGCCGTTGGGTTCATTAGAAGAGTTAGGAAAACCTATTAGTACCGAGTGTCGCCAAATAACTCTAAAAAAGGATCTGAAACATCGGTAGGAGTTGAAAATTTTTGCTTGTTATGGTTCATTATCTAGAAACTTACCGGAATACTAGCTGCTCCGAGAAAAAAGACATTTTTGAAAGATTTCAGAACATAATCGAACTATCGAAATTGTTTTTATTTCATTCCATGAAAAATCGAAAATCAGTGTATGTAAAAAGTACAATAATCTGTTGCCCCTTATCTGTTATGACTTACGTGACTTTTGTTCTACTTTTGGAACTAAGTATTCACTTCACTCTGAATGACCTCAAGTTGTGATACATTGAATTAAAAAGTGAGGTTGAAATTGCATTGTGCAATGTGTAACAGAAAAAGACGAGTGAACACTTTATTCAACAAGTTGCTGCATCATTAAGAGTTGAGATTGAAGATATTGATGGCACGTACTTCATTTTGTGTAAATTAATTGAGTTCCTATTTCAGGAAATACCTTGACTCAGTTTTCTACTAGATCTTGAA
The DNA here is from genome assembly GCA_910591675.1 of Galerucella calmariensis. NCBI lineage: Eukaryota > Metazoa > Arthropoda > Insecta > Coleoptera > Chrysomelidae > Galerucella > Galerucella calmariensis. The sequence goes on along the minus strand of CAJUYG010004962.1, from coordinate 10,216 downwards.
CTGGATAAAAATGAATCTATAACGAGGAATATGCAAAAAATATTTTTTGATAAACGATGTAATAGTAAATGCATTTCCACACCAATTGAAATTAGTTTGAGCTACTATACGTGGATGTAGATAAGCAGTACGCCTCCTACCGTTGACGAATATAACTATCGTATTGGGCATAGAATGCTTTGTTTACATTTATTCAACCACTTTGGAATGCAAATATCATAAACGTCTACTCAAATACCAAAATACAAAATAAGTTTGAATAATCACTTCCAAACAATATTATTAATTTTTGATTGGCCCAGAGAATAATTCCTATTTCCGTCGATCTGGCGTCACGACCTTGATATCAGTCGCGTATATGGTTGAAATAATACCCTTCTTGGTGTGCGTCATCGATTGTTAATGTCTTTCTATCACATCACGTAGGGAGAAATGGAAAAAAGGCAGGTCTGTGATTAATCCTAATCAAAATATCACAATAATGAACCGTTTAAATGTATTACAAACGTTAACCCTAATCTTTGACATACAAAAATTTAATTGGTTGATGTTTAGATTACGCTCAAGCTCAACCTATCAATAGAGAGTTTAAAATACTATGAAGGCGTTACTTTCGTAGCGGCAATAAGTCTTACGTATTTTTCTACTGTCATACTGACAGTTCTTGACAGGTCTGTACTTTGTTGTTTACGGTCAATTATTATTTATGAAAAGTGAATATTAATCTTATCGCTTTATTTATATGAATAATACAAAAATATGCATGAATGCATGAAAATCATCAGTATTTTGGAAGTTCTCAAGTATTTTCAGTTAGAAAAAGAAGCTGGTGATTATCAATTGCATAGCCTTTTCGAATTTGGCTAAATACAATCCTGATGATCTTATTTATCAAATTTAAGATTAGCTATATGTCAAAATAGCAAATAAAATAAACGACATGCCGAAAACCCGGATATACGTCACAATCGATGACGCACACCAAGAAGGGTATTATTTTAACTATACCTAATTCATGAACTAAAGGGGGTGACTTGAATTCAATTTGGCATTTTTGCTGCCTAGTTATTGGTCAGAGTGCTGCCTGTTTCATACAGCTTTTTTTATACAACGACATTTGTCAGTTTTGTGTTTCAATGATATGGAAATAATATTCATTGCTGTTACCAATTTTTTGCGTTCGTTATCTTATTTTCAAGAAATTATTATATTCCAACAAAGTGTTAATTGCTTTTCTCATCATTTATTTACAATGATAAACAGAATCTATAGTTCATGCTTGTTTTTTTTTTGTTAATATTATAAGTTCACCAGTAAAATCTCATTTTTGTGAATATTTTTGAATAAAGCTTTACATACAACACGACCCCTTTGGGACACAGCCCACTCTAGCCAAATTAGGTGGTGTGATTGAGGTTTCTCAAAATTCTCCTACTAGTAAAAATAGGGTATGTAAGTTCTCCCATTCTGACATTTTTTATCTCATACTGCCATATAAATATGATAAATTGAATTATGGACATTCCCCATTATTTCTGAAATGTATATTCCGACTAAACAACAACAAAGTATCAAATTTCTGGTGGATAATGAGTAATTTTAGGTCTACGAGAGGGTGAAAGGAATTTTAAAAGCGATTTGAGTTTGAGTAGCTAGCGAAGTGTTCGTTTGTGCCAGATATGAATACATTAAAATGTTGTGTAAATTGTGGTGTATCGTGCAAGATATTTTGAGTTGAATGGGTGAGTTTATCTCACAGTTTTGTCTGTTATTTGATATTTGCCATCACAAGTTATTGTATTACATAAAGTACCTGTATATTTGAAGTTCTTATCAATTATTACTGTGCTCAAAGTTTATCAATCTTCAACGTTATGTATAGGGTATTGAGATGTTGCTACATTTTATGTTTATCCAATCTTCCTATACTGAGGAGAATTTGTGCCACTTAGATCTAACTTATAATCCTATACTCTATTGTGGATGGTTTGAGCCGCTTACGGTCTGTCCATTCCTGCTACATAGAGACTCCCTCCACTCATATTTCCATGTCTGCATCTGTTTTGTGTAGAGTCTGCGCCACTTTCATTTGATATTGTTTTGCTCTACTGTGGAGAGTTTACGCCACTCGTGATAGTTATAATGTTATTTGTGTAGAGTTTGTGTCACATACTCTCAACATGCACTGGAGAGGAATTGCACCCCTTTCTGGTTACCCTGAATATTCACAATAAGGCATCTATTTTTCATCAAATGAATTCAAAGTACTCCCATGCATAAACACAATTCAACACAAGAGGCACTTTCTGAACTATTGATTATTTTATTTATTTCAACCATTCTGATCATCACTCGAATAATAACAATCATTATTCAGGGCAAATTGAATACAGAGACTGCTTTTTTATCAACCATCAGGTGCGTTATCTCGGTTTTTCAACCTACTAGGATCATGTCTCTTATATAATCCAAGCATAACGTCCAGTGTCTTGGGAATAGTTATTTTCAATATTCAGATTTGTTTCATTATCGATATTATAATCAATATAATCTAGTTCACAAAACTGGTAATCAAAAGTTGAACTATAGTTAATAGAATAGTATATTAAGATATTAGGAGAATAAGTGATACACTAATTATTATGTGTGGAAAGTTTGTCTGACGAAGGTTTTGCAAATGTCGAACCCGTGTTTTAGACGGAAGTAGAAATAGTATATTATACACCAATGTGGTGAAGACTATTATTTTTGACCAGGCACCAAAAATATTTCACCAATGGCTTTGCCCCGAGCGGAATAAGGTGTGAGGCCAATAAATGTCTTCACCACCGTGGTCTATATACATTTTCTCACTACTAGCCAGATTTGAGACAAAAATTCAATATAATTCACAAACGCACCACGAGAAGCGTTTAACCCGTCGTCTGACTTACTAGTACAGAGTTTTCGATATTATTATGAACGTTCTCGTTATATCGTTATATCATCAGTAATTTTTGGTTGAGCGAGATTTTTAAACTAACGACATTTAAATTCAAATTATTTGAACTTGATAAATAATTTCAAGCAGCAAATACGTTGAACACAATACTCTTGGTAAAAAAAAGTTTGCTGCACAAGTTTTTGTTGCACTACTATCCCTGAATTCACAAAATATTTGAATTTGTCCATTACTGATCTAGGTAAATAATAATAGAAATTATCAACCACTGATAGAAAAATCCGACTTCTCAGTTGGCTAGAAGGAGCAATAATTGTCAACTTCACAGCTAGAAGTGGAAAAAAGTATTCCAATGATATCTTCGGCGTCGTAGTGGATGGCACAACAACAAACATGTTACCAACGCGCTGGTGTTGCGTTATTTAAATGTATTTTCCATACGTGTGGTATAGCTGCATGGAATATATACAATATAGTGAATATACCAATGGAATATTCACAATCTCTTATTGGGCTCTGAATATTTAAGCCTCCACCTTCATCCACAAAAAAGGTACAGAGGAGTCCAAGTGTCAAACATAAAATTACAACGCTCCTGAAAACCTCGTGAGAATATCAATATATACGTCCTCAGCAGCAAACGAATCTAAAACAAGCCAAAAGCTAAATTTCCACCCAAATACCTCATTACGCAGCTTGCTATTAATTGGCGAGAATATCGAAGCATATTCCACAAACACTAAACTTCAAAACTTAGTAGACAGTTCGCTTGAACAAAGACACGTAAACAATAAGCAAAGTCTAACGATATTGTGCTACAAAAATTACAGAGGTTTTCTCTAATTTGTTACTCTCACTATTTCGAGCGCTGTCTCAGCTCACTGGAACTAGGTTATATTAGGTATAATAAGTTGAATTTTGACATCTTTCAATTTTATTTGATGAAGAACTTAGATTTGATTTGATAGAACTGAGATATTATTCAATTCTATGAAAAAAAAATAAGTAATATTAAATTCCATAAGAATGTTCATTTTTGTTGTTATACACAATGACAGTAGATGAGAATTGTTAAAATATTTATTTGAAATAATTCCATTGAATAGAGAAATTTTGAAGAAGCCGTTTATTTTCACTTTACATGTAGACTACCGGCTCAGGGGGAAAATTAGCCTGTGAAATGATCCACCGTGAGTAACGTTTGGAAGGCTTCTACCACTCGTAAAATAACTCACAGCCCATGAGAACATGAGGAAATTAAGTTTCCCAGGAGCGAATGAGAACTTCGAAAAATTATTTATTAAAATTATTGTTGATTCTCAAGCTACCTTTCACATACTTCAACTGTTTCATCTAAGTATGAATAGATTGCTTCAAAATGTGCAGTGTTCCTTCTTTCCTTCTAAGGTTTTTGAATGGAAAACAATTTGTTCCAATATTTTCGTCCATGGTGAATGTTGAAATATACTTGTATTGTTTTCTGCTCCTTTGCTGCTGTGAGTTTTTTTGTTCAGCATCAGTATGCTTGTGTAGTTGGTTGGGTCTTGCTCACCTAAAACATGATTCAAAACTGCCACAAAAGATCCATAAAAGCAATAACACATATTTTTAGTCCTCCTGAACTCCAAGGCAAGCAAAGCCAATGACAACTCCATAATATCATTTATTATCGCCCACATAATATTTCGTTACTATCTCGTTCCATAATCGAATGATTTTTCCAACTCTTCCAATAATCACTTTATTCAACTGCTGCAGTTTGTATGTTGATTTGCTGTATAAAGTAAATCAAAGTAACTGCACTGATTGCACAAACGCATAATGAAAAAATATTTTTGTGTCCTGGATAGGGGCCTGTTGATTAACGCCGTAGGTGCCGTCACAGTTGCCATTTATCTCTTTCAAAAAATGGTGATCTGTACTAGCGGATTTGATGGACGATGTTCTCGAGTTTTGCTTCCTCCGAGTCATTAGTGTCTGTTGTTGTCGCGTCAGCATTGTACACCAATATTTTTCATTAAATCAGCACGTTTTCGATTCAATTACTCTTTTTTTTTTGTTTTTAACTCTGTACTTAATGGAAAACGAATTATCTTCGTTATGTCATAGGCAGAGACTAGAACTATTTTTTCGAATCAAACATGTATTCAATTTTTATATTGTTACAATAATGAAAAATTGAAGAATCAAACCAATCTCAAGCTTATTAATATCCATTGAAACTCGCCACGTTATACGTTACAATTTTCAATTAGCAAATACCAGTATCTTCAAGTACAGCTTTTCGAATGTAAGAAGAGACGTGGGAATGTGATAGGATATAAAAAAGTTCCGGTGGAAGGTATATCAGACTTTTGATGTAAAAGTGAAAAGTCTCCCAACGGTCTTAAACGTTGAATACGTACATGATAACGGTGGAAGCTACGAAACTGAGTGACCATTTTCAGTTTTATATTTGTAAATTCCAATTATGCTCAAAAAATCCCTATTCTGTCGAAGTCTTCTTCTCATCCCGTCTTTCATGAAGCCTGAAGCTGGATATTTTTGATAGCTGAACATTGTGGTATCAAGTGTTATACTGACCTACAGTTCGTTCGGTGAATCTTTTCCCATGTATGAAATTATTCACACACTACTTTTTGTAGTACATCTCTTTCCTACTCACAGAAATCTAAACCCCCGAAATGAAACCGTTTGTTCCATTACATAATAATATAACAAACAGAGATAGCCATATGATGAATGTCGGCGATCGCGAATTTGTACGTTGACAGACCAAAGACTTTGTTTACATTTTTATTTCACATTTTCACTCATTTTTTTGCCCCTTGCATATGAATTTAATTAAAAAACAGTTGTTATAACGACTTACTTACACCCGAGTGTTCGAATTATTGTGGTAAGTAAAGATTACTTATCTCCTTATTATTTATTTACTTTGCAATGGAAACTAACCTTAAATTGACATTTCATCATGGTTATGGATAGAATTCCATCAAACTGAATTGTATGAAACATATTTTGCTTCCACCAATGTAGAAAATATTGACCTAATTTTCTATTTATGAATGATTTTTTTAAGAACAGGTATGCCTGGAAAAACGCACAGGAGCTGGTTCTAAATGTGTTGGAGTATTTTGAGTTAGAAAAAAGAAATGGAGGACATATTCTTGGCAAGACAACAGCACTAAAAGTGTACGTAAACCAGATGGTTATGATGGTAAACGTTTTATAATTGTTCATGTTGGTTCTACCAAAGTCTCTGAAGCAAGTTTATTATTCTGTTCAACATCTAGAGTACCTGATTACCATGGAGAAATGAACAATGAAATATTTATATGAAATGGATAAGTACTCAATTAATTCCCAGCTTAGAAGAGCCATATCTCATCGTTATTGATAATGCTCCATATCATAGTGTTCTTTTAGAATAGCAACCTTCTACTAATTCAACAAAAAATGAGATTGTTACATGGTTGACAACAAACAACATTAAGTTTGATACAAAACTTACAAAATCTGAATTGCTACAAATTGCAAAAATGAATAGAAAAGGAAATGTGTATGAAATTGATGAGTTACTACGAAAACATGGTCATGAAGTGCTGGGACTATCGCCATATCATTGTGAATTCAACGCTATTGAATTAATTTGGGCAAATTGGAAGTCATATTACAATAAAAATATTGGTAAAGATGGGTATTCAGTTAGCTCTGTTATAAATATGTGAAAAGACGCACTGCAAAAATGTGATCAACAAATTTAGGAAAAATGTATTAGGCATACTCATAGAAAAGTGGTATGTCCGAGAGCAAAATATAATTGATATTAGCATTCAACCAATTACCATAGATATAAATACTGGTGATAGCTCTGATTCTATGAGAAAAATTAAATGAAATTTATTGTATATATTTATGAGTCTTAAATATACATATTTAAAATATTTATTATTTATTTTGACAACCCAAAAGATTTCTATTTTTCATTGTTGAACCGTATGGGTGGGACAGCCCAATAGTAATGGTTGCCAGCCATAACACTAAAAAGGCAATTCTGATTTGCAAAGTTTCTTCTGAGATATTGTTATTAATTCTAACTCTTATGCAAGTAAATTTGCGGAATAACACTATAAAACTCTGGAATACTAACAGTTTTTTCAAACTAAAAGTTTAGGTAGCATATCGCTAAATGGCTGTGAAATATTTACAAATATCTAGCTTTAGTAAATAACGCACACCGTCATTTTAGCCACATCCTAATTGAAACATCAATCTACGACCTGCGTGTAATTTAATGTATTGATATATTGCGTTTGTATATGAATGATGACGCATGGGAAAAGATTCACCGAACCAACTGTACACGATATTTGTAACACAGTTCAAACAATTATTTGTATAATGCCAATACCTTCCAAATGATTGAGAAAATATTCATAAAGCCGTAATACGTACCTCTCTTTTGTTCACACATTTTATCAGGGGTAATTAAATTGGCCTATATATACAGGCAAAACGTTTCCATAGAATGGGTTATACATAAACTTATTATCTTATTTAATAGTTTACATTTGAGTTTTAAAATGAACGTTCAATGTATTAAAAAATTTTTACAACGATAATAATGGCAATTTGTACGCGCCGTAGTTGTGAAGCTTTTTTATTTTTGTGGAGAATGTATGGTGGAGTTAAAAGCCACACCATTTCCTGGATAACATGCTTTTTGGTGTAGTAATCAGAGATTAAGACAAACAGTGTGCTTGTCTGCTGTAACGCGTCACTGGTTCAGTGGAAAATCGGACTTGCACTCATGTGCTACTCAATTTTCATGGGAAATTTTTTCATTTTCAATTTTTGTAACCTTACGTGTTACAGCTTTTTTTCTGGTTCATGTTGTATTTAGATAGGTTCATTCTACTATTACTATTAAGATTAAGCTTGATGTTATACAAACAAAATTTGTTGTGTCTACCACTGAACAATGTTACCAATGACGACAAACCTCTAGTCAATTTTCCCATAATAATTACATCACGTGACTTTGTTGTTGATCTAAATTTCAGATTTGTTTTTTTTTCACAAAACCATTCTCACTGCCTCACTGCCCGTGTGCACTATAATTAACACAGGCTCATGACACTCTCCGTATTCTTACTCCAACTCCTTGAGTGTGTGACGATGAGTGGGTAAACGGTTTTCATCTCTATAAATTAGTCGACTAGGTTGAGTGCGATTTCTAGTTCAGAATTTTTACTCTCTATTAATAGATATCGACTTATTATTCACACAGCTTACACTAGCTATACTTTCTCTGAATGTACTCAGTGGTTGTATCTTTAACAACTGATGAATTTAGTCTCAGTCCATTGCGGACTAAGGAGACGTGGTTATATTTAGAATTTCCGTATATTCCAACGATTGACAGAAGTGTGTGGCAATCGTTTAACACAGCCAGATGGAATTGGGTTCACAAAAGCAACAGAAAAAAATTAAAGGTTGATCCTGTGATAAATGTACATAATATAGGAATTAACACTGCTTCCTTGTTCATCAACGTCGCGACAAAACTTCGAAAGTAGAATGCTGCATGGCTAGGAAAGCAGAGGAAACATTTCAAACATATTAACACACTTTGGCAGCAGCTGAATATTTAAAAATACTACAGACGTTGAGCTCGGAGGGCTTGTCTGGAAATTGCGTGATCCGAGTGTGTACGCAGCACACTCAATTGAATGAAGGAATTTACGCACACATTTTCGTCACATGGCGTGGAGTGGCATGGAGTTGCGTGCTACAAATGGGCTTCGGCCTTATCTCATGCTTCTAGATTGCTGGCGGTGAGAGAAAAATGTTTTTATTCCCAAATAAATTTATGCAATCAGAAATCAGCATGTTACGATATATAATTGGAATCATATGATAAGATGACCAGTTAATAATTTTCTGATAATAAAAATAAATTACACTTTGAAATCTGCTTACCTAAATGAGAGGACGTTCATATAAAAGGTATATAATCCATTGTCAGCAGTGATATTAATTATTATTTGGAGTAAATAATTCTGTTTGTTAGGTAATTAGATGCTAATAATTATTTTTTGCGAGAAATATAGGCTTTTTGGTTCAGGTAATAAAAAAAGTCATTAACCATAAGTTACAAATTTGAAATTTGAAACAAGGCAAAATTCGTTTTGACAAACAAGTCACTCCTATAAGCTTGTTTAAGCAGCTTCTCACACTTTTTGAGTGCAAATCCGGTCCGGTCAGATGAAATTTTGGTATCTAGTACGTCCTGACATGAACAACAAAAGTGTTCATGGGCAGAACTACCGAAAGCCCCGAATAAGGTCACTTTTGATCTCTTGAAGTATGAAGAATATTGTCACTCACCTCAGGGACCGTCAAAGAAAGGAGAGTACCTATAAGAAATAAGCAAAGTGGTGAAATAACATATATTATTTAATTACAAAAGTTCCAAATTAGAAGATAATACGGCCTTCTAAAATATCTCTCATCACACAGGGTGATCCATGAATAGATGACAAATCAAATATTTTCAATATATGAAAACTTAGGTTTAATTTATGTCTTGTACATAAATAATTAGAACTTGATCGAATGATTCGTTACTTTGAGCTACATCTAGAATGTAGTTTAAATTCAGCTTCTCAAGAAATCACAATATGCTGGCTGGTTCGTTGAGTATCCGAAATGTTTTGATTTCTTCAAAAACTGCATGTCAATGGTGACATAAAGTAGCTTGTTGTGTCATTAGATAAAAACGAACCTTAAGACATAACCAATAGGTCAAATTTGATATTACGGTAAGTACAACTCACACAAGTGGGTATTACTCAAGGTAAATAAAATATTACCAGGTTCCCTCATTCCTAGGTAGATCTGTGACTGGTTGGCATATAGCTATAGGTACCTTGTTTTTAAACTAATGACCGTTTGCACCAATTGATATTTAAGTAGACTCAAAGTTAAGTGGCGCTTTGAGGAAGTTTTTTTAGCACCATGGTCAGCAACTGGTCATTTTAAGCTGCACCTAGCTAAGCTTAGAAAATCGCTTGCTTATTCTCCACTTATGCATTTAAGTTGGCATTTCTGCAGCATGGTTGAATTGCCGCCCGTTTCACACAGGTTTTTTGATACAACTGACAACGATATTTGTCAGTTTCGTGTTTATATGAAAATATCATAACCTCAATCTTCATTAGGTACATATTTTTCACGTTTTTTGTTTTATTTTCAACTAAGTATTATATT
>CAJUYG010004961.1:0-15155 GCA_910591675.1 Galerucella calmariensis | reverse complement strand
TAATGGTTGTATGTCGTGAAGGGCTGTTTTGCTGTTGTGCCAAAAATTTTGCCAGGACTCCTTGACGGACTTTTTGAATAATAGCTTTATGTCATTTGGGAGCTGGAACGTTGTTGTGGTGATGGAAGAAGAGGCTTCTTTAGCATGGTGGTCAGCGTTTTTATTGCCAGTAATTCCAATGTGAGATGGGAGCCAGATAAGACAGACTGTTACATCACGAGCTGAGAGAGTTTGATAAATGTCATGGATGTTTTGAACTATTGGATGGTTAGTAAAGATAGTATTGAGTGAATTAATTGAGGAAAGTGAATCGGTACAAATGGCGACGCGCTTGACAGGAGAAGAGATTTGCTTGAATGCTTGGAAGATAATATACAACTCACCAGTGTGAACGCTACCTGTTGAGGGCAACCGATAGGAACCTATTAGTTCGTGTTTGGTTGTGACGGAGCAGCCAACACCAAAAGAAGTCTTTTAAGATAAATGCCTTTGAGTGTGTTGGTATGAAGTTTCCAATTAAGCCTAGAGTCGAAAGTTAATCCAATAATTTTGCAATGATTAACAGCAGGTAACAGGGAGTTATTAAAGAGGATTAGCGGTGTACCGGATGGAGATCTTCTGCTAAACTTCATGACCTTCGATTTACTTGGAGATAAGGAGAGATGTAGGTTGTTGGCTCTATCTTGCAGCAAATTTACTGCGTTTTGTAGAAGTTTGCAAATGGTGGAAACAGATTTTCCATGGCAGTAGACAAATAAATCATCAGCATCACCTTATTTGTATTAATTAATAATCTGAAAAAAATTGAGAAGAATAACTTTACACATCTCTCTTTACTTACAATTTAATTACAAAACACATGAAATTCACAAAACGAGTAAACTTAGCGAAAAATCATCTCGGACTTTTTCTGTAGATCGTTAAGTTTCTCACAAGAATCTGTTTTGATTTTCACATTCATCAATTCACGTGCATTGTGAATCCAAACAAAACAAAAACAAAATTCCTAATTTATTTAAATGCGAAATGAAAAGTTTTTTTTTGCCCACCCTAGTGGAAGGCTTTATTTTATGTTCCACCCCCAACTATGAAAGGTATAGATATATTCATTCTTGATTTATAGCATCAGCTATAATTCATCTGGTTGGACGGGTTTCAATTTTCCAGACAAATGAAAATATATTATTAAAATTATCAGGTTTAGTGAATCTGGTTGTATACACGTACATCCACTCACGTCTCGGCTTAGGAACTCTAGCATTATTCTCCAGATTAGCTCCCCCACAGTCATCAAACCATCGGAGTTTCCAGAGCTGGAAATATCATCACATCATTTCATCAATTTTTTTCTGTGCCATATTTTTTTTTGGAAACTCCTAGCCATGCAACGAATTCGTTTTTTTATGAAATCCCAAGGTAAATTTGGGTCACTGTAACTCCAAACATTTGACGCCTGCGGTATCTGAATTTCATCGTTCGCCGAAGAAGTAGACGATATTGTCAGTTCCGTCGCGGCGCTCGTAACAGTCATCACGCGCACAGCGAATGTTGTGATTTTCATTATTCTCACGTGAATTTGCCGGGCTACAGAAACTTTTTCAAGGATCAGAAAAGGTAGTCGTAAATTTTTTTTTGTGGAAAGTATGTCTTTCCGTGTTGGTTCATCTTTAATAAATGCACTGGAATACCAAATCAGTAAATACTGGATGAATTTTATTCACCTTGGGACTACTGGTTTTGGCTATGTTTAAGTACGTTAAATATAAGGGATTCTCAATTCTTAATATTAATATTGTTCCGAAAAATTTAAATTAATATAACTTTATTTTGTGTTTATTACTACTACTATTTTTTGCTACCAGAATAATTGTTTTTAAAAAATTCTGGTCCCTCTTACACTACAAATTCGACAACTAGACAATCAATAATATTTTGAAGTTTAAGTCCAAAAAATTTGCGAGAATAATAATAAATAGACGACAAAGAACATATAGAAGGTATTTATTATTGAGTTGACTGGTGAAAAATCAACTTTTAGTAGTAACTTACCTGTTATAACGAGAAATAGGAATTTTCTGAAATTTTTTTAACCTTGATGCATTTCTATGCACTTTTTTATTCTGTTCAATGTGAGACGATATGTCATGCTTTTTCAAATACTAAAATTGGATGAATAATAGTGTGAAATGTTTTTCGGTCGATTTAGAATGACCAAAGCTGGTGGAAAATATTCTTTGCCTTTTAAATCCCAGCATTGGAGCGACATGTGACGCGTGGAAATACAAAGCATAATAATTATTGTTTTTATATGGAAGTCCATGCAAATTTTGACATAAAACGCAAACAAAACTCGTTAGTAAAATCTGGTGGAGATTATTGCTGTTGGTTGTTGAAAGTGATTTAAATTTTTTAGAATGAATCGTTTGGCAAAATTACAAATGTTTCACTCTCTACCACTTTGTTTGTTATTAGTGATTGTTTTTTCGACTCATATTTTTGCGGAATGAACAAACCGCTGCATCAATTTTTTCATGAAACCCTTTCTATGAGCATGACTGTTTTCTTCGGCTTATTCAGTTATCAAATGATGGTAACAGTGAGTTTAACTGGGTAGTACCTACCAGTTAGTTTATTATCCACTTCTGCTGGTTGTGACAGCAGTAGTATAAATAATCTCACAGTTCCATTTCTTTAATGTAAAAAAACCCTTACTTTGTATGTTCAATGGAAAACTATACCGGGAAGATCTGAATCAGTTTGAAAAGTCATCCTCTATGCTACTTTACCAAAAACTTAGTATCTCCCGTGTCACCAGAACCTACATTCAATTCAGGTTACCGATTCACATAATAAGGATTATCGATAATAATACAACAAGTGTGTTAATGATTATCGAAATACAAATTTCTTCGATTTTGAGAAACAAATTGTTGTTTGGAAACAGCACGAGCGCGTAAGCGCGAGTGTGGTTTCCCAAAACAACAATTTGTTTCGAAAAAGAGGAGAAATCTTCGATAATCGTTAATTACACGAGTTGTATTTGACATTTTCTGTCAGTCACTAGATTTTTGATAATAAAGCAACTAATGACAACGCGAAATACACAGATAGGAAAATTGCATGTATCCAATCAGGTGCCGAAATACAAAATCGGAAACATGGTGTTTTCAGATATCAATCCTCATATTTAAACCAATCGAAGGCGCGTATTTTGTATTGAGTGAAATAATCACACAAATTCGACGTATGATAGAAAAATAACATAGTTTCTGGGGTGAGACATTGGCATTTGGAGTATACTGTTATATCCATCACACTTGGTGATTCTAGTAACTTATTATTTTGAAGCAGTCAATACACCAAAAGCCCCTTATATAACGGATTTTTTTGTTGGGACCTGAGGCTTATGAATACGACCGGTTTATTCCTATTGGGATTTTGGAGATTTCCGGATAATAAATTTACGATTATAGGCAATTGGGTATGCTGACACGTGACGGTGCGCACATGAATAACATCTTTAAGCAAATATTCCCTCACTAGCATATAAACATAATTCAATTTTGATCTGATTTTACCGCTTGTGTCTGAATACTTAGACGCTTCCAAAGATAATTTTTCTATCAATACTTTTATGGCTTTTTAGGAAGACTTTATCGATTGTTAAGCGTTAAGTTATTGCTGTTGCTTCTTAATAATTTGAATTTATTTCTGCAAGTTGATAAGTGAATAGCTTATATTATTCGGAAGCACCTGAGCTAGAGCGGTGTTGCTTATTCACATTATTTTCATATTTTGTCTGTAGATATTTGATTTGTACATACTCTGAGTATTGCTTGACACTCTTTTCAACTTTATTTCATAATTATAACATATAATTTATAATTTACAATTGGATTTTAAATTCAGGTAGACACTGGTGGCTTTTTTTGTGTGTTTGGGAGCCGTTCTGATACCGGGAGCACTGCAGCCTGTTGGCTTATTGAACTCTACTCCCACATTTATTCCACCCATCCAGTTATCCCCGTACCTTCGAGTAGACGATATAGGTCCATTGGATATGTGTGACATATACTTCAGGTGGCACATTGGCTTCTCCGAAGATTGTTTGTCTTCTCGAGTCCAGTGCCTCACAGTCAGATAAGATATGGGTTACGGTCTCGGTCTCCATGCCACAAAGTCTGCAGCTGAGGTCCCCGTTATATAGCCCTATTTTATGCAGGTGATCTTTTACCGGGGTATGACCCGTTAAATGACCTGTAGTTCCAATTTCGCAGTCTGGGTATACTTAGATAGGTACTTTGCAAAGGATACTGGTAATTAAATCATATGAGTGTTATTGAATATTCTTTCTCCACAGCTAAATAAAAACGCACAAATCATTTTCACATATTTAGCTGTGATAAATTCTTCACACCAGTGAATAATGAAAAAGAATCCACTCTCGTTAGCCAATCACATTCTATTATTGTCAGAATTCACGCTAAATGAACAAATCGTCTCTTTTAAAACGTCAAATACCTAATAACGCAAATCGCTTCTGACAGCGCGTCTTGAAACGTCGAAATAATTAGGTATATAATAATAGTTTTACGTATCATATAAAGAAAAAAATGGACAACAGTAGCGATAGTGAAGATTTAATATATGCGCCTCCTGAAATTAATTTCATTTATAAATATAAGACTCTAGTGGTAGAAATGGTTGACTCTGGCGCGGACGATCGGGGTTCTTTTTAGTTGTGGAGGAAGTATAGTGTTTTACATGTGTAGAATGGCTATTATTCACTTGGATGATTCCAAAACACACTCGCTGCGCTCCCTCGTTTTTGAAACTTCATCCCCGTGAATAATAGCCATCATTCTGCACTCATTGAAGAATATACCATTATTAAATTGTAGCCAATGATAGTATATAGAATAGAATAGAATGGAACATTAATAACTTCAGATCTGCCGATTAACTAATACTCATTTTTGTTTCTTGTTATCTAGCGCTTACATATTTTTTGGTGCTGCTTATGTCTTATAACAGTAAATCATCACCTACTGCTACGATCGAATAAAGTTAGTTGAGCATTCACGTTTTTTTTCATCGTAAGTTTCCGCTTATTTGTCAAGATTCGAACTGGGTAGTTGCCTGGGGCACACTTACCTGGCGTCCTCAAAAGATCAGTCTAGTTTACTGTTTACTCTTTTGAACCTTCACTATTGCTGGTAGGAAGCCTACAGTCGTTCAGTCGTTGGTAGCGACTTAATTCCCTTCATGTATTAGTTCCTATATTTTTCTGATATTGCAAGGTGGAAAACAAAGGGAGAATTTTTTCTGGTATGTCCCATATTTTACATTCTTCTTCGCTTATACGAACCAGTTCAGCTAATTTGGGATATGCATTATCATTTAAGTTTTCCTAGGCAGTCCTACTTTATCATTATTACAATTACAATTACAATATTATTACAATTATTATTACAAATGTCGGATTCATAATGTTGACGTATGCGTCTTGTAAAAAATCTTGTATGAAATAGCTACTTCAAATGCTACAATTTTAAAAATTGAGGTGGACTCAACTACAAAGTTTCTAAGTTGGATTGACATTCACTCCTCCACTCCTTAAAGATATATTGGTCACAGTGCGTATCTAATTTCCGAGAAGGAATCGTCAGAAGAAGCATCATGTCCACTTGTATGACATTATACAATATCAATAAGATTGAATATGTTGTTTAGAACATATGAGTGGAAACAAAATGTTATCTTGCATATTTGGGGTCCTATAATGTAGTAAGGTACAAAAAGGAAACATTTTTATATATGGAGAGCCCATCATTATTCTCGTTCGGTGTTTATAGAATGAATTTAGAGGACACCCTATATATTTTGTAAATAGAGAAAAAACGAAAGTTACCAACCACATTTCATTTTTTAAAAGCAGCTCTTTGAAAGGTTAATCTTTCAACTTTCGCGTAAATACTACAGCATAGGAAGTTTTTAATGAATTCCATATATTCCATCCTTTGTTCACTGAAGATTTAACCCTCCATTACTGTTAGTCGGGATTGTTAAAGCAGGCCCGACAAAAAAGAATTACCTAACACAAATATTTTCTGTGATTGGGAGAAAAAAAAGTGGAATACCCATTTACCAGGTTGTAGTAGCTAACAAAAAAATTAATTTTTCCAACAGATGTCTCCTTTAAATCATATCGACAAAAGCTCTAAGAAGTGAAAAAATGTTATGCGATGTAATTTGATTAACAAAAGTACAGGTGATTGATGTCAGAGATAATAATTGAAAGCTATTAAAAAGCCTTACAAATTTGGAAAATACTTTTCAAATAACAAAGCTTCACTAACAAGCAGCAACTTCTTCCTTCCTTCCTTGGCTGTATGCCTATTTACAAACCAGAATCCATGGAGACTAGATATAAGGAGCACATGTATTTGAAAAGTTTCCGACACGTGGTGTTAAATTGGTGGCGCTAGTATGGGTAAAGGGTGAAAAGTGTTTAGAGAAGTGACTTCTTGATAAATTATTCGAGGTTGCATGGATGGAGAGGGTTTGTTTATTCTCATTTGGTTGCATTTTATGATTGATTTTAGCAAATTTTATTAAAAAAATAAGTTCTTAGTAAAAAATATACACATACACATGTTCAACAAATAAAAGATAAAACATTTATAAAAACACATTCTGCAAAGAGTTTTCAGAATGTTTTTGCTGTCAGAGATTTTAACATCTGAATTTTTAATCCTACGTTTAATATAATTGTTGATTAATCTAATCGAATCTCTGCAAGTATATTTCATTGATGTGTGTAATCACTAATTAATTATCTGGTTTCTACGTTGAGTCAGTTACTCGAACACAGCTCTTGCTTTTAATTGAAATCTATATACCACTTGAAAGTTTATGTTAAATTAAAGCTTGAAATCAGTGAAGTTCCATTGTTTTATTGTGAATATATGATTTTCTCCCAACAAATTAAAAAGTACATAATATATAGAATTCTCTTAAAAAACATGCTCCCCTCACATTTACTGGGCTGGAGATTTGCCATCCTGCTTTATCGCATTATTTATTGTTTTTGTTTACTACTCTTACAAAAAAAGACAACAAAATATATTTCAATAAAATTGGTAATGGATAAATTTTCTTCAATATGTACCTACCTATATGAAAAAAACTCCAACCCATTTAGTTATTCAACATATAGGTAGCCAAAACGACGATAGCGTGAGAATTTAAAAATATATAAATATATATCTAAAACTCCCAAGGGATTCTGTGGTTTTCTGATAGTTCTGAGCAATTATGCTATTATAAACTTCCTGATCTTCTGATAATTCCTGTTGCTAGATGTAGACCGGTTGTACTTGATACTGCTGTTCGTTTTTAAAGGGTTGATTTATATCAAGAAAATTGAAGAAGTGAAAAAAATTACTTGAGTGTATTTTATAGATATTATCATTTCACGTTCTGCTGGCAAGAAGAACCACAAAGACACAGGTGTATATAATTAATCATTTTACGTCTAGCTGGACAACTTTTCAAAGCACTGCACGTTCTTACCATTTTTGCTAATTCATTGTAAACACTACTACAGACGAAGCTTCCATCAGGTTAATTTGGTCGGCATACTCTACTATGTCTTTCGACCATTTTCCTACTCTAGCGCCATCTGCTTTTAATGCTTAATGCCGGACACTTTATCGACATTTTTCCTATACACTATCCTATTCCTATCCATTAATTGAGTAAGTAAAACCAAATATAATTAAAAATTTCAATCTACTAAATTATACATATTTTAGTCATTAAAACAATGAAAGTGGATACTCCATTAATGAAAAACTTACACATACTAACGCCACAATACTACCGGACTCAAATAATCCAATGACACACAAATTATAAGCATATGATTCGATAATACATAGAGCATTTACAATTCCACTGTCAAAAGATAACTTTGTGAAAGAAAGTGAAATTATTGAAGAACTTGTACTATCAAACGGTTACACTTACAACATGTCCAACAAAATGTTAGCTAGGATAGAGAAGCAATTGAATCAATTTTCTCTTAACTAAGTATGGAAACCAACTACTTACTAACCTTTAACATATTTTGACGCAAAAAAAATTCGAAAATAATTCCAAATATTGCCTTTCGATCTTATAACAATGTTGGTTCGATTTTTTCGAATGCCAATAATATAAAACAAACTTTTCACAAAAGTCTGGTGTCTATAAACTCAACTCAACTGCTCTCACTATTATGCCATTTACATGGGTCAGACTGAAAGAAATTTAAAAATAAGATATAGTGAACACCTCAGTTGATGCCTTAATGAATGAACAACTAGATAGAGTTTGTTCAGCCGTTACCTCATAATGGGTGACGTATTTTGCTGTTTTACGTATGTCTTATATTACTTGAATGTTATTTCACACTTAACCTCAAAATCATAATCAATGACATGTATGTTGAGAATAAGGCTATCCAGAACATGTGACCATCTGACATACAAAATGGCCGTTGGTAGACACACAAAAGATCATTTACCTGTGTTTTGCATAGGTGCATAGTTGTGTTAATATTTTTTTTTCTATTATGTTAAAAGTTTAAATATTGGCTTGTTCCAATGAAAGTGATTATCTATTGACGTTAGAGAGAGACTGTAAAGAAATTGCCATGAGATACAAGGAAAAGATAAGAGTTATTCAGGGTATTGATCCTTACACACTCATGAATAACCCTGCTCCTATTGAAGAAACTCAAGAAGTCGACTTTCCACCAGTGACTTATTTCCACATAGTGTCGTATTTGGTCCTGACACACAGCTTTTACACCAATGCTTATAAGAGTTTGTCAGCATACAAATATTTTCAAGTAGTAGGCATATTTTCTAGTTCCACACTGAATTATTTATAATTAATCACAATACAATAAAGAACTGAACCTTTAGATTAAAGAAGACCACAGAAGACGAGTAAATTGACCGAACTAAACAGATTCCACATACAATAATATCATAACAAAAGATTTGTGTGTCTACCAGCGGCCATTTTGAAAATCATTTGACAGCATCTTGGATAGGTCCATTGTTTTCAAAATATGACAACTGAACTGTCAAGAGCAACAGATAAAATTTATGTCGACCTTAGTTAAGAAGTACGTTAATGACGTCATAATTCCGTCTAATGAGAGAGCAAGCTGGACAATGTATGACGTAACGGAAAAGGATGGCTGAACAAACTCTATAATTAATTCTCCACTTATTGATTGATATATATGTTTCCATTTTTACGTATTGACATTCCATTACTGTCATCCTTTTGATGCTGCGAACCAATGTTCGTGAAACCGATCAAGGACCCAAATAAATATGATATAATATTGTGCGATTTTTTATTATATTTGATCAAAAATGCAGTTTCACATTGTAAGGGTTGAAACAATTGAGCTGAATCCATATTGTATCGTTCGATGCTGTATCAGCGAATATCAAGGAAAATGAAATAATCTTCCGAAACATTATTATAAGTTTATTTAGTAAAATGTGGATCAAACTATTATAAAGATAGGCGACTTCTTAGTAGTTCGTGCAAGGGTAGGTTTCAGCCGGTAATTACTTGGGCTTGGTATATTCGAGAACAAAAGATATTTTGAACCCCTACAAAGTTACAGTGGAATCATATAACTGAATTAGAGTGACTGAATATGTATTTGTATGTAGCGAATCTCTACAAATACAGGAAAGGTTTAAACAGGAGGATTCATAGGATTACTTCAAAAACAACAATCATAACCTAAGAAAAGACACAGAGGACGACGGCTCCGTACACTTTGTCCTCTCCAGCTGTTTTCAAATGTTAACTCTTGTGTTTTTTTTGTATTCATCATAGGTTGAGATATCTAGTGTCTTATTTATGGTTCAGAGAACGTTTTCTCCTCTTCCATGCACAGTTTTTGGTACTAAATGTTCTGGTTCAGGACCAGTGTCTGCAGTTTCATTGCCTACATTACCCTTGTGCCCCCAGTCCCACTCAAGTGTCCCACCCTGTTGTGGTTTACCAGGGTTATGAGTCTTTGGAGGCAGTCCTAGACCAGTCATCTAGATCCGATCTGAGTATGAATTGGTACAAATTGGTACAAATTAAGTTGAATTATAGATTCTTGAATGATTACTCAAAAAAGTCTTCATTTTAATACATTCAAATGTATCAATTAATACTAAATTCACTTGAAAATGTATGTCGGAAATCTCTTTGGTATACACTCAACTTATAATTGAACATAAATTCCACTTTCAACTGTATACAAAGCGGTTGAAAATAAACTTGATGACCTCAAACAGCAATGTGACAACAAATATTCAAGAGTTAATTTGGAGGCAATTAAAATTCATTTTCTGGCGTGAAACTAAATTTCCTGAATATGATGGAAAGGTAATTTGAAGGGATGTATTATTTGATGCTATCAAAGAAGACTGGCAAACAATGTTATTATTTTTAAAGATTATATCTCTCGTATAGTCTCTTTTATCTCTTTCATTAGGTTATGATACAACATAAAACATACCCAGTTGATATAAAATATTGCTTTACACATCTAATTACAGCACATTGCCATTGGCGGAGAACATTCCAACGACACATAATGCAGAATATTGGGTCCCTTTTGTCTTCTATTGTCAGGCAAATTGTGTTTTTGCGATAAATCAGCAACTTCCGTTCACAATTTAGCACTCAACGAGGAAATATCTCGACAAACCTATTTTTGGAAATCCACAATTTTTGTTTGTCCTCAATTTCAAGATAAAAACTCCATATTCCTTTCAGTATAATCCAGTTCAAGACATAAATTACTTTAATTTCCAGTTGCCATCAACATGTTCTCAAGTACAAGGATGTAACCCAAAAAAAGGCTCATTAAATCTCTCCAGATTTCCAGACTGGACGTTTCCAGAATAATAGAAAGTGTTGTATTTAAATAAAAAACGTTAAAAAATTTGCAGTCGAGTTTTGTTCGAAAGTACGCAGTTTGGTTTATGTTATCCGTTTCAAGTGAATATTTGCATTTTTCAAGTATGCTTGGAACACAGATTCCGGTGAAAGTACATAATATATTGTTCATCCTTTTTGTTAGTTTATTTTTGTGCTAAATTGTAGTGAAAATGGCAGTTAGTTTTAGAGAACTGAAAACTATGACAAAATAATAAACAAAGGCATCCAGTAGAAAAAAAACAGGTTTCAACAAAACGCAGACAATGACAAATGTCAGGATATTCCAAAAGTATAGTGACGAGATCAGAAGGATGGTGCACAATTTTTTCTCCATCCACCAGGACTTCGGCATGCTTAAATTCTTACAATCAGGAAATTAAACAGGACCATAATTTACACTACAACTTGAACAAACTAAACAATAATGAAAGAGATTCGGAAATACGGTAAACGGACTTTCATAAGAAGTTTATTTAATTTGGTACACGAATTGTGATCGAATAATCATTAAAATACGGCCCAGGCCATTAAACACTCCTTATTCCAGTTGTCTCGCAACGTTGTGCAGTGTATCACAATAACAGACGATGTCGGAGAGCAACATTCTCAGAGCACACACATTTGTCACTGACAGCCCCTAGGGAATAAATTCAAATTAAACCTTTTTACAATATCAATATATTATGGTCGTGGACAAAAGGGACTCATCTAATCAACGTGAAATTATATAAAATTTTCACTTATAATTGCACAAGTGGTTTGTATTTTATCGGGTAAATTTGGGTTGTCTAATGAGAAACTGTTTCCTAGCAATTTGACGAGAATAACTGTCAATTATTAAAAACACGACACCGAAGGTTGACAGTTATTCGAGTCAAATTGCTAAAGGAAACAGTTTAGAATTTGAACAAAACAAATTCACCCAATATCAATACAAACCTCGAGTGTAATTCGGCAGGACAATTTAATGAATGAGAAATTTGGAAACATATCAATGCAAACTTTATTTATGAAACATTAAAAATGAACACATTTTTATTTTAATGTACAATTATTAAAAACGCAGTTATTAAAATTCATACTAGGAACAGTGATATTGATGAACAAATGAATAAGTGAAAAAACCACTAGTGTATTTGTCGCTGTAAGGGCGAGTTGTACCAAACACCTAAACTCGGTTTAATGATGACTAATGTTTAGACTGATGTAATTGTTGATAATAAAAACATCAATCAACCACAGTCTAAACATCAGTTATCATTAAACCGAGTTTAAGTGTTTGATACAACTCGCTCTAAAAGTTAAAGCTAACTTTTGCCGCTGTCAAAGTGACAATTGCACTGTGGCATATGCTACTTTTTATACATGAATTAAATTGTCCATTAAAATTTTTTGGTATTTCCAAAAATAAGCGTGCTACTGGCACTATTTGTCTGTATAACAATTTTTTTCATTCGTGATTTAGTTGTACTTAAAATACAATTAAAAATATGTAACAATACGTAACCAAGTTATGTCTGAATTGTAAAACGTACGTCCGGTTTTGAAATAGGGTACTTGGCTAATAAAATAAAACATGTCCGGCTTTTGAGGCTGAATGTCCGGATTAACTTTGCGTCGGGTCTGGGTTTTGTAATTTAGGCGTATACTTCAGCGAAACGCTTTTTTTTCGGACGCACCTTCTTTTTATTTTGAATAATAACAATAAGTAAATCGATTTCAGTCGTAGCATATAGTATCCATGGGCAGAGCAGTAGAAGTTTGTATTTGCGTTTTCAACAAAAAAAAATTTACTTAACACTTCGTTTGGAAAAACTGATGATACGGTTTCATAGATAAGCTTGAGCTTTTGAATGCTTCCAACTAATGGGACTTGAAAGCTTCCAGTCTTACGGTTTATTCAAGACAACAAACAGTATCCAGTATAATTTATATTCAAAAAACAAATAGTAATTTATAAATATATGTCATTACTATATTTGCGTTTTTTATTTGTGAAATCCAAATCTTTTGAATATTTTAGTTCTTAAAAATGCATACATCAATTTATTTCCATTGCCCACGTCAATAATTTGTTGATATAACCACATAGAAACACATAAATCAATTTCAAGTATACATCAACTACGAATGTGTTTATTTGACTTAAATCTTCTATTGAAGCATTATTAATTCATGATAAATACATTTTAATTTATTATCCACAATCGTTTCCTTCCAAAGTACATATATTCACAAGGTGTATAATTTTCAATACAACAAAATTATTGATAGAATGTGATATTATAAGTATATTACAAGCTGCAATTTTTTTTCCATGGAATATGAACGGATGAATAGTAATAACAGTTTGATATGATACATTCAATAGCCTTCTTGGTGTGAGTCATCGTTTGCGACGTATATCCGGGTTTTGGGTATGTCGTTTATTTTATTCGCTATTTTGACATATAGCTAACCTCAAATTTAATAAATAAAATCACCAGGATCGTATTCAGCCAAATTCGAAAAGGCTATAAAACTAATGATTACCATCTTCTTTTTCAACTCAAAATAAGAACAACTTTAAAAATGCTGATGCTTTTCCGTTAACTAAGCATATTTTTGTATTATTCAAATGAATATAACGATAAGATTAATATTCAATTTTCATAAATAATAATTTACTCTAAACAACAAAGTACAGATATGACGAGAACTGTCAGTGGAACATTAGAAAAAGACGTAATACACATTAAGACAGGTACGTCTGCATCCCATTTTGAATGGTGTAATTTCTTCCGATTGATAGGTCAAGGATTAATACATTGTAATACATTCAAACGGTACATTATTGTGAAATGTTTATTGGGATTAATCACAGACCTGCCTTCTTTTCATTTCTTCAAACGTAACGTGTTAAAGGGACAATAACTATCGATGACGCACATACCATAAAGGTTATTATATGAACTCATTAGCCTAGTTAACATGTCTTATATTATCAAATTCCACTAATAGTCCGATAGCCAATGGAACATGTAGGCTTCATCATTTCATAGAAGCCGTTTCCACCATCAAGTTTAATGTTAAAAACACGTAGAATTAGTCTATTGCGAATCCACTAGCGGAATAATTTTGGTTCTTGGTCAAAAATTAAAGCTTTCACCATTTTGGTGTATAATCAATTCCAATTTTTGCGAATAAAGATTTCATATATCTCAACATAGTCCATATATACTTCCTATATCACTGCAGAGAATGTGAGAAATTCATGTTTTTGAGACATGATTCAGCAGTGTGTAGAACTTTTTTCGAAAAATATTTTCCAAAATAATATGTTTTCTGTTGTATATCTGCCTAGGTATCAAAAAACCATTTGTTTTCCTTTCGTTTTTGAAATCTTGGCTCTGCACGAGTATCCGACCAAAAAAATTACTCTAGAAAAACAACGTCCTCTTTAAATGAGTAATCAAGCTAATCTATTTGTCAGATTAATGTACAATTTTGACAGATGATATCAGAAACAATAAAATTATAATCACTGTAGCGAAAGTGTTGCCAACATCTAAAAAGTCACTCTCCCGTCAAACCCCCCTCGTATTCGAGTTGAATAGTGGTTAAATATCAACCGAATGTAGGGATGTTGAATTCCTATTGGATTATAATTTGTGAATTAATGGATATCATTGGAGTTCAGTTCCAGCACATCTTTTCACGGAGTTTGAATAGGAAAGAAAGAAGATAGTATTTGAGGAAACTAATTGGATGTTTTTCAATTACTCCACGGCGGATTAAAAATAAAAGTTTTTTAAATGGGTCGCCAATCCTTTGAAGCTGCGATGTGATTTTCTGAAATTGAATGAAATAAAGAAGCCACTCAAATTCTAGAAAACCTAAAGATGTATTGACGGCAAGATACCGTTTTGTATTCAAACAGAATTTACCTTTCTTAGATTGGAAAGTTTCCCAAAGCTCTGTGGGGTATTTTGTTAACATACGCTTCTTCTCGACTATCAGGTGTAGCCCTAAGTCAACAGAATAATTATGTAACCACTTTGTTTTTGGAAACTTTCTTCAAGTTTCCGTTCGTGCGATTCCATTCAAAAGGCAGGTAGGTAGTAATCAGCAAGTAGTTTGTACATAAGAACGACATTAACTGG